>LQRL01183050.1:2327-31453 GCA_001703475.1 Hydroides elegans | reverse complement strand
TTGACTTTGCACACAAATCAATTGATGCATTTCTTGATGAAAAATAGTTCATGTGTCTACGATTATCCACCTTAAATCTAAAATGACAAGTTGTTTTCTTTTAACTAAGCGAAATTTTCTTCTAATTCAATAAATCAATTCATTTTCAAGAATCGGAGACTCTTACCCTAAATTTTAGCCAAACAAAAACATTTCTTCCTCTTTTTAGATATTATTGAGCATATGATAAATAAATAGTTCGCATCCGGGTAATGGAAAATGTACTTTAGGCCACACAAACACTGAGCGCAATTATACAAGCTTAAGATAAAAAGAATGCAGAAAATTTGCGAACGAAAAGTGAATTGTTTTTGAATATTGCATATCAATTTGAAACAGATGCTAAGAGTAAATTAAAGGACATACGAGTAAATCGTATAATTGCCTTAAATATGCATTGGATAAAGCATGTTACAATTGAAAACGAACCTACTGCTGCGTGCTGCTTTAGGACACATCTTTCTTCAGACCAACATATCTTTGATTGAGGTAGGAAATATGATATAGGTATATATTGATAGCGTACACAGAAAATAAACATTTAAATATATAGTGGTAAATATAAGTTGCCAACTATACATATCAAACTTTACCAATTGAGACTTTGTGTAAAATAAAGTGTTTGACTAAAATACTGTTTTGAACATAAACGAATCGGCAGAAATACCAACAACATTTCATTGATAACATAATCCACATACCTAAGATGGTTTACGAAAAGAGTTTTGGAAAAAAAACGCCAAAATACTTTTTTGCACAGCCACTCTCCTAATAAGAATACAGGAGAGAAGAGCACCCCACGAGGTGTTCCTCAAAAAATGTGTTTCTTTTCAAATTTCACCTAGCTACAAACTTTCGAAAATGGCCTTTTAGCTACAAGAAATTAAGGAACACCTTATATATTTTGGTCGATTTTTATCAATTCTTTCGTTGATTTAGGGTTTAATTTTATTCAGAGATATCTAGCTAGGCATAATAAACTAAAATACAACTAGAAATTGGTAATATATACCAGTTTTACTATTTTTCTTTTTTTCATAAAAGGTGTTCTTCTTATGATTCTAACCAGCTAAAGGAACACCTTTTTGTAAAAAATTTTTTTTTCTAGATAATATTTTTTTTTTCGTATTTCAATGTTACAAGTGATTTTATACTCAAATAAACACTTTTTGAAAATTTGGTCGTGGGGTACCCTTCAGGAGAGTGATTGCACTCACCATTTCCAAACGTATAATCAACATAACCATTTGTACATATATTTATATATATTTTTGTCATCAAAAAGGACAAAAGCTTTGTATACAGTTATTTTTGTTAATCCTCTTTTGCTAGCCCATTAGTGTAAATAACGTTTTCTACGAAAAGAATAATTCAAATATTTAATTTATATCCTATATGTTTTATTTGTGTTTTATTAACAAATGAAAAGCTTAATATTTTTGTTTATCATTTGATTATGTTTTATTTTCTAGTCTTAAAAAAAGTGAAAGGGGATGTAGAAAAGCAAGATTTAGTATTGCTCAATGTGCCTTGTCTAAATGGGTTCTTAACGACAGATAGCTATAACCTCAACTTTATTTCATCACAAAATTATACCATATGAATGTTCTAAAATTATAATATACAATCGGTTACAATTGTTGGGTGGGATTTCGTTTATAAAGTTAAGTAGACTAATTTATTTGCAATTTACAAACAGAGGTGTATATACTAAGGCGCAAATAGTTTTTTTTTTACCTATTTGCCTGGTGCAATTTCTATGGAATTTGAGATTGAACTTTCTATATCAACCTTAACCGAAGCTCCTCAGAGATTTTTGTTGTTGATAGTATTGGATGATTGGACTTACATATAAAGCACTATATGTAAATTTTATATACTTATTCAAATCAACTAATGACTCTTTAGGTGCCTGAAAATCTTGCATCTTGAATATTGTTATATTTATATAAATACACTGTAAATGAGAGGTATGGCAAGTGTGCGTTCATGGTTCTTTGAAAGCTGCAAAAAAAATGATATTACATTGTGCTTTTCTGCACGATCCAATATCCCCGAATCTTCATCAGACATTTTTCTTTGCGGAAACCACAAAGTTTTTTCTTATGCCTTTTGTTTGCAATCGCAATTAAATCAAAGTTGTGTACATTAACTTCTTTGATTACACACGGGTCATTGAGAGCGTGCAAAATTATTACTTAATGTGAGACAATGTAATGTTCCATTGTGCATGAGCTTATTATTAATTATTTATGTAATTTATACTTAAAGGTTCATAGTTTTTTTCATTAATTCATTCGATAGGTCTTGTGTTAACATTTTTAGAGTTGCTTCGTTGACAGGTTCATGGGGAGGATGATATATGATTTATGTTTTAACATTTTTTATTCATTCAACACATGTATAACATAAATAAAACAGCTTCTGGTTGCATTTCCCTTATTGTAAAACCTTATGTTTTTATTCGTTGCCAGGAATAAATAAATATGCATAATTGATATTCAAATATGCAACTGACATTCGGAGCCCAAAAGAAGTGTTAATGATAATCTGAGTATGAAAACGGTACCCATCACACCCACCCAAAAGAACCCGTCTAAGCTTAGAAGTTTAGCATGATGTATTTTAAGGGGTGTGGTTTCGTGCCACAATAAAGTTAAACATCTGAATGCCCCTGATCTATGATCCATGCATCTGTGTAAGGCCTTTGTGACTAAAACATAACATTAAACAAATAGACAATGCCTTATTAATCCATCTGTCTGCACAATCGATTTTACAGTATAATTTGCATTGGTGGAAAGGAATATATTGGTAGAACCGTATGATCAATTTTAGACATTATTTGTTACGAGTGACTTTCTGTCCGGATCAAACAGGTAAAATACTTATATAATTCAATAACCGGTTGTGTTTAGGGTGTGTGGTGTCCGAAGTAGCTAGGTGTACAGAATAAACAGGTTACCATTAATGGTTTATGTTTTTGATTGGTAAGAGTGAAACTAATTTGAACATAGAAAAACAGTTATCCAGTTTCCCAAAATCTAATTATCACACGCTCAAAACAGAAATATTGTCTTATTATCATAGAAAACAATAAAGGAGATGAATGGAGGCTCCTTGTGGAAATATGAAATGTAATTATCGATTGTTGTCGTGCAATCATTTCGGAGATACACTGCATGTAGTTTGATTTCCATAGTACGCAAGATTGCTCTCCTTTAAACTCGGTCTGAAATCTGACGGAGCACAACATTATAGAATTGATTATTAAATCGCTATCAAAATCGTTTAAACTCGATCCACTTCTATTCCCTTGTTGGAGCTATGCATTTACAAAGTGTTTCAAATAACCACCTATAATATGAATAAGTCATTGGCAGAGGCTGAAATACCTTCACCATGCAAGCGACTATCAAACCTCTTAAACCGAAGCCTTACTTATAGCCAGTTTAATCTTTGCTTAATTTTAAAAGCATATTTAGGGACAGCTAATCTAATCATCCGAGCCAAATAAACAAGAAAAGTCTACAAGATCTACTTCAGGCTCGATACAAGTCAAACATTTTAACACAGACTGCATTTGTATAAATAGCCTGAGCAATTGAGAAATCTACCAATTTGATTTTGTTATCATAAAATTCAGTTACGCTGTGTTAGCATTGTCAAAGTAGTCATTGCTATCATGGCCAAAGTCGTATTGAACTTTGAAGTCAGTATATATTTGATTATTTTGTTTGTATTCAGATTCGATTGCAGAAGATTGTTTCTAGCCAGTAAAATGCTCAGCTTGAACCGAAGACATAAAGCGACTAGGTTATGTCCTTGATTTGAATTCCATATCCTACAATACTAACAAACTTTAATGATGAGGTTGTCCAATTGAGCAAATCCTGTGATACATAGGATGAGAAATTCGATTTCAAACCATTCATAGCCATATATATGTGGTAGAGTCTAGTATTTAGTCAAAACTAAAAGAACTAATTTCAGCACATTTATGTCGATACAGAATCTAGAGTCCATCAGCATGCATTATCTTGAACTAGACGCAAATCCAACTAGAGAGATATGCTCTATATAGATAGAGTATAATTATCTAATTTCTTTTCATAATAAGATAATCATTCTCTAAATTTCTAAATTTAAAATCCTAAAATTAAAACTATACTGCCGTTTCGTCAATAACCATTTTCTCAACATAAAACAACGTACTGGTAACTAACAGTGTTGATGTTATAAATTGATTAACTAGACAGGGCTCAAATTGAGCAAATATTGCAGCAGATTCTATTTTTCCAGAAATAGCCACTAGATCATTCTTTAAGATGGCGGTTAATTTATTGCGTAGACAAATTTTTTTTTTTTACTGCGTCAAGCTCTCTGATTGCGTGTCGCATTAGCTAATAACATCATTACCCTCTCTTAGCACCGCCCACCTTGTATTAGGGTGTGACACTGGGGTGATAGCTCACACAGGGGTGATTGACAGTTTTGAACAACATGCTCAGAATCATAGTCTGTCTTTTCTTTCAAACCTACTTTATATTCCCATTGTTTTATATGGCATATGGAAGAATAATTTCCGGTAAGGGGTATTCAGAATACGGACCCGGTCGTCAGTGCTGGCAGATATTTCAATCGGAAAGACACACTTTGAAATCCATTTTCTTTTCAAAACATAATAAATTTTACAATTTGTGTTGCAAAACATATGGAAAACCGGGCGAGTATAAACTTTAAGATGACTTTATTCTAAAATGCAAGTTAATGCTGTTTACGTGTGTTGAAAAATAAGTTATGCGTTCCACAAAAGTCCATTCATTACTTACTGTAAAAACCGCACGAAAATAATATATGATTTTTGTCGTAAACGAAAAGAATTCAGATAACAATGTGGGTAACATTGTCAATAATTTGGCGATATGTATGAAATAAGTTCAATCTACAAAAGGAGAGTAAATCACGGCAGTTTAGCCAGTATATATTAGTTTTGTTTACCTAGTCTTGTATATGAACACACAGATGATTAGTGAATTGCAATTGACCTTAGTCCCGTAACATAAGTATGAATGATTTGGGATGATTCATAAAGCAAAATTAAATAACCTTTATTTTTCATTCTGCAATTGCAATCAAAAGTTGTTCTTAAAAAATCTTATGGTAGTAATCCGCATTGCATTTAACCTTTATGTCTAATTTAAGCGTGACTACATTGTTTACCTTTGTTGAACTTTGTCTAAAGTGAGTATGCATTCGAAGGTGATTTTACAATAAACGGTGCTGTTTATACATAGTTTTAAGATAACACATCTTTTTGACCTACCGGTAAACTTGGTACCGTTGAAAACATAACAAGATGAAGTTCAATTTAATATACATTTAAATAAAGTCCTATCTTGGGAACATTGCTTCAAGTATGATAGAAGAAAATAGTACAATAGTATTTGCCATTCAACCCAATATTAACCAATATATGAAAGTTAAAGGTTTTTTGTAAACAAAACTTTTTGACCTACCAGTAAACCTAATGCCATAGAAAACATAATAAGATGACGTCTAATTTGATATCATATCAAATAAAATCCTATCATGGGATCATAATTTAAAAAAGATTAAAAAAAAAATAGTATTTTCCATTTAACCCTATATAAAACATCAATAAATGTATGAAAGTTTAGGGGGCTGTTTCTTCAACAAAATGTTTTAAACTACCAGTAAACTTAATACTGTTGTTAACATAACGATATAAAGTCTAATTTGCTATTATTTTAAATATAATTCTATAGTGAGAACAATGCTTAAAACACTATTATAAACTTAAAATGTTGCCAATTGATCAAATGTTTTATATCAACTATTGTATGGAAGTTTAGGGAGATTTTTCGTTATGAAAATGACTTGACCAACCAGTAAACTCGGTATCGTAAGAAACATAATGATTTGAAGTTTTATTTAACATAATTTAATAAAAAAACTTATCGCGGGAACATAACTTAAAACTCATTTTCTAAAACCTTATTTTGCCAATCAACCATATGTTTAAGATTTCCAAATGCGTCATTTATGGGGACTAGGACGATGGGGTTGAGCAAACAAAAATAAAATGCACCAAAAAAGGGCGATTTAAACTGTCGTAAATGCTTTATTGATTATATTAGACAAAGTTATGAACTGCTTATATTTGAAGCTGCCAACATCTTAATATATGCTTAAGTGTTGTTCTTATGTATAAAGTGTGTTTTATTTTACTTTTACACTTAAGTAAAATATTTAATAATGTCTAATGCCTTCAAATCCACAAAAACAACAACGACCTCTATGGTACATCATAGAATAGTTAACAATATAACTTATTGATACTTTGGGTCGAATTAGCGGTCAGATTATTGACTTAACGATATCAAAACTATTTCATATATATACATTTTTAATAGTTCAACATCATCACCTGGTAAGAAATATTGCGGGATTTCGCCTTGATATGTGTCCAAATTTACATATTTCGAAGTACCGTGGCACTGGTTTTTAACTCGATGTCAACAAAGCATAAATGAATACCAGTTCACTTAACATCCAAAATGGCACCGAAAAGACGTGTTTTTGTTGTTGGAGTTGGAATGACCAAGGTAAGGTTAGATCGAATTGACAACCTAATACAATAAATCAAATATAATCTTAAGAGATTCAACTATTCCATAGTGTTAAATGCAATGCTGACATATTCGTTTGAAACTATATTTTGACGATGTAGTTAAGGTCAATAATGAGGGTACTTGAAGTTTGATCTTTTTGCGAAGATGTCGGTTTATTCGAAAAAAAAAAACGCGTGATAATTAGAAGGCGTACATGCAGTTTCTAAAAACTCACACTAGAGGCCGCCGGGGTCTAAGTGGGTCATGTAATAGAGCATCCGCATGTGTATGCTATGCGAAATCAATGTTTTTTGTGGATCTCTTAAAAATTTTAGATGAACAAATCAGTTTTTTTTTACATGATCATAGTATTTCAATCTGTGGGTTTCCGGTATCAGTGACATGAGTAATAAACTCATTTATGTTACACAAATAAATAAAATGGTTTGCATCATAATCAAACAAATAGCCCGTAACCCGTGCGTAATATATTCCATCTGAGTAATAAAATAACGCGTGTTTCGTATACAACCTATAAAAAAGTCCCCGGACAAAAGGTCCCCGGACAAAAAGTCCCCTTTTTGGCAACATAGGACATAAAGTCCCCGGACATAGAGACACCGGATAAAAAGACCCTCAACATTCAGCATAGGACATAAATTCCCCGGACATAAAGTCCCCAAAATTTACTCCGTTAAAAAAAACGCGTATATTAATTAACAATAAACGTCACAAAACATAGCCACAAGTCCATCTTTTTTTGTTTCAGCATGCATTGTCTTCATAATTGAAACAAGTTAGTGAGACAAATATTCTACAATGAATTCCACGATCCTAAAAAGATCCTCCAATAACAGCATATTTCTTCCAACTCGGCAAGGGTCGTCTGTAGTACGTCGCTTTCGGACGTGACGTTGAGAGGACGACCTATTTTGGGCACGTATGAAAGTTTTCTGGACGTCCTTTTACGTCTAGACGTCCTCCGAACGTGATTCGTATCTCAAATTCGGACGCGACGTCGATGCAACGTCTTTTTTACGTCCGCAACGAAAAAGGACGTCCGGAAAACTTTCAACGAGCCCAAAGAAGGGCGTCCGCTCAACGTCCATGGGCGTCTTGCCGAGTGGGTTAATTTACATATTAAATAACTACATTATCACATTAAACGAATGATATATATACTGTTCAAAATACAAGATAGCGACATCAAAAGCTTAGCAGCAAATTTAAAATGTTCAACCTCTAAAATTCTCGGCATTGACTTTATCTTTTTTAAACGTTCAATCCGACTTTTTGTCCCATGCTGCAATTTTCGTGACAGTTTGTCCGGGGACTTTAAGTCCGGGGATTTTACGGTCGGGGACTTTATGTCCATTGTTGCCCAAATTGGGGACTTTATGTCCGGGGACTTTTTGTCCTGGATTCATAAACAATCCATAAACAAACCTATCAAGTCTATCTTGATTATATGATGAATAACAACTTTGGGGAAAATCGACTTATAAGTGGATATAAAATAATATTTTGATATATTTACATTTTGATAAATAAAGTTAAACAATAAGAATTACCGAAATAAGAATGTGTTATATAGTCTTTTTTTTTAAAAATGCTCAGACACTGCTATTTGTCGGGGTCTCTTATCTCTTTTTATTGCAATTATCCATTTTTTCTTTAATTCAGGATCAGATTCTTGCTTTTATTATCTTGTATTAAGATGAACCAACCTTTATCATATCATTTTTTCTCTTCATTTTTGGTAATGACAACAATCCAGGTTTTATTCAAGTTTGGTTAACCAAGGGGTGTTTTTTTTATTAGTTTACATTAATAAATTTAAGGCATTTGGGTCTTGAATCCCCTTTAATAACTGTTTTATCAAACTTTAAAGCAGTGTTTTACGACCCTTCTTACTATGCTCTATATGTGTACTTTGACCTCTCGGCTATATTGCTCAATGCAAATACTGGACACACAAGCACGGCGGCCTTTGCATTACATCCCTTGGACCCTCTACTGAAAATGTGTATCCGCAAGAGAGTATTCATCTACGGTTTCTAATTACAAATAATGTAATGAGTAAAACAAATGTAGCCTTTGTTGATTGGGAAATGAGATTTATGTGGCGCTGTGCATTCTTCGCTCCAAATCAAAGCCCATTAAAGTAAGCCGCTTGGGTACTTTGACCCCCATGTCATTCACCTTTTGGTACGTTAGAACATTAAGGTTACGAACACATACGGATTCTGTTTATTTTACTTTCAAACCCCTTCCAGTAGTGCCGTTAGCGTTGAACGAGCTTTCAGTTAGGGACATTATGTTGATAATCATCGTAAAACCAGTGCATCGCCCCATTTACTGATGCGAGCGTACTAAATTCGACTTCAAGCAGTGTCCCAACTCTTGTCGGTTTCGAAATGACATCACCAATTTAACCCTTTAAAGGGCTCAACATTATATTTTTTCACGAAGGCACCCGCCCTCAGAATTCCGGGGCCCGCACTAAATACAGGTGGCTCGAACTCGATATTTATATATAGTAGATTTCAAAAAGTCGGGGGACTTTTAGAGTCCCAGGGATTTTGTCCTCCGGGGATTCTGTTTTCGTACCTTTTTTTTTCAAGTGGATTAAAACAAAATTATAAATTATTATTATATTGAGTTATTTTTTGGCAGTTCGAAAAACCTGGTCGGAGGGAAAATTTCGACTATCCGCAGATGGCATTAGAATCTGGTGTGTATTATTTTTTGTTTGGGTAAAGTGAATGAATTTAATCAATGATAGAACTTCATCCGAATTTTACGGCATTTCTCAAATTTAAAAAGTACAAATGCCAGTATTTATAAAGTACGGCGTTAGAAATACCTCAAAAAGGAAGTTATCACAAACAGAACGTATAATGAAAATGTCATTTAGATTATCCACCTTTCGCGCAAGCCGTTTAGCAAAACATTCTATTCACACGAAAATGTATGGTTGAATAAACATACACTATCGATTTATCTTGATTTTAAACATTTCAATCATGTGCATTTATATAAATGATATATTGTTAGCTTAAGAACTGCAAGGGATATTATCTGTAAAATTTTACCTGTTGTTGTTGTTGTTTACAGGGACGAAAGCACTTGAAGACGCAGGCTTGTCTTATGACAAAGTGGAACAAGCTGCAGTTGGATATGTTTACGGTTTGTAAAGAATAAAAAAAGAAAAATCGATTAATATTATTATATGCAAATGCATGTAAATACATGTATACTGATATGCTTTCTGAGCATGTGTTCATATTGTATATTCATCAAACCCTCGCTAACTAGAAGTGCTCGTTACTTCAGTTTGACGAGTGCTTCGTGAATTTGAGTTAACCGTTGTTCTATAAGTCTAAAATATCAACAAAGGGATTTTAAAATCACTTCGAGTTAATGGATGATTACAGTGTTCGAGTCAACGAGGCTCTGCTATTTTAACCATTGACATTTCATATAGAACTTGTGAAATCTATATAAGATACGTTTTTGTATGAAATTGATATTACTTTTCACTCAAAAGGTGACTCTACATGTGGTCAGAGGGCGTTGTATCAGCTTGGTATGACTGGCATTCCTATCTACAATGTAAGTTTATACCTTTTTAACTGATATCTAGATTAGAAAGATAAGTTGATAAGATAAATTGTTAAGATGAAATGTATTTACAATGTTTACATCTTTATAAAGAACGAAAGCCAATAAGAGGGGAGGAGGGGAAGAATACTAATTCAGAGATAGACACATTAACGGGACATCGAGTAAGAAATATAATCTAATTTGCCTCCTAGTTTTTTTTTTGAGTCCGTGATAATTGTCCAAACCACCCAACCTTAGAAAATAAGCATATTTATATGGTTTCTCTGCTATTCCTATTCTTGATCATGATGGAACAAGTATTAGCCTCAAGCTTGCCGGCTGTTCCTGTATTGAAGTAACAATTTCTTATCAATTTCCAAATTTCCAGGTAAACAACAATTGCTCGACCGGATCCACAGCTCTCATGATGGCTCGGCAACTCATCGAAGGAGGTAAGCTATTTTTGCTTGATAGAGTTAATGTTGCTGTTATGAGTTCGAGATTCGAATACACTTTGTAAAACACAATTTAAGCCAAAGTGTGCAAATACATGAATATATAAAGAATTGTTTTTGTTCAGAAAAAAAGTTAAAATCTGGTTAGTTGAAAAAAAAAGAAGAAATACTCTTATTTTATTTAACTTGTTTAAGATTAAAATGTTGATAAATGTATTGTAAATAAATTTTATTAGTACAGCATATTGGCCTATCATATATGTGACAAAATATAATCTTTTTCATGTCGTTTTTAGGTTTGGCCGAATGTACGATGGCTCTCGGCTTTGAGAAGATGGAACGTGGATCATTGAGTGCCAAGGTAAAATATTCACGGAAGAAAAAATATCGTAACAATAAATTTAAGCTAATAAAAGTTAGATCTTTTCTCGTAGTGGTGAGCGTAATCGCCTTGGAAGCCACAGGTACTGGATTCTTCAACATGATATAATAAATAATTGTATAACATGTACATTTATAAAAATATATACGTTTTTGTGCGATTCACATCATTTGATTCAAATATAAACTAGTATGTTTGGTCATTCTGCTGTGTTTGCTAAAACTTAACTATTCACATTACGTAATAATGATCATAATTTTGAAAATTATTCTGTGATATGCTGACGTATTTCAATTTATACATGGTTCTAATGTGGATGCATTCAGTGCAGGGTGTAGCATAAGGGTCAAAACCTCGATATTTCGAGATTACCGAGGCAAAAAAGAGGTACCCTCGAAAAATTACCGAAGCAGAATGTTAATGTACCTAGGCAGAATTTAGGTGTCCTCGACAAATACCACGGCTAAATCAAATCTACAGAGGTTGAATAAATGTGCCCTCGAAAAATTACCGAGGCAGAATTCTGGTTTATGCTACACCCTTCGTGTTAATCTAGAAGAACGATTAAGATTATCATTTCCCTTTCGTCCTTAAAGTACCAAGACAGAACACATCCGGCAATAAAACATTTATCTGCGATGGCCGAAGTATTTGAAATTACTTTCGCACCCTTTGCTCCACAATTTTATGGCAATGCGGGGTTAGCTCATATGAAACTATATGGTATTGAAATCAGTGACTGCATTTACAATTCTGTAAACGTTTGAGACTGGTTTCCCCTATTTGGTATGCCAAAAATGATTCAATTCAGTTCATATTGCTTATGGTATTGGGTTGCAAAGACACCAATTTAGTTTTTTTATGTACTAAAGATCTTATACTTAGAGTGGAGGTATTTGTTTCCAAATTACACCAACTCGTTTAAATTTCTTATCGCTATATTTGGTGGTTATAACTTTGACTTTGTAAGGTTAAAGAGGCAAACTTGCGTTCGTAATGAATCAAATAAAATATTCCCTTCTGAATAATGTGTGATCTATTCATTTTCTAACCTGGTCTTCTTTCCGTAAACTTGGTCTCTGTTCTGTCTTTGTTGTCCTCTCACTTTTCACATTGTCTCCGTTCTGATGATTTAGTCCCATTAATCATACGTGAATAAAAGGCTGTATCGGGTTAAGCAGCAATGCATTTCGTCTTAACCCTCAATCTTGCATGTTAATGTCATTAAATGTCATAAAACATATAGATTCTACACATGTAAGATTGTTTTTTTTTTTTTTTAATTAAAACATTGACCGCCCAGTATACAGACCGAGCAAATCCGGCGGACAGGATTACTTATGCAATTGGCGAGATTTATCATTTAACGGCCGCGCCTTTGTTCCCCCAATGGTTTGGTAACGCAGGGCGATATCACATGGAACAATATGGTAGATTTCGTGTTCATTCATATTGTGATAGACATTACGTTTATTATATGCCCCTCGTTTATTATACGCTTTAGCCTTTCAGATTGATGTGCGCTTTATGGTTAGGGACATTTTTATCCGAGTAAATTATTATAACGTTCAAAAGGCTTACATTGAGTTGGATTTAATGATTCTCGGTTTGCTCACTGACTTTATCACTACCATATGATTGATAAACATGTGGAATTATTTGACAATTTACAAATCTGCAAATCTGATAAGCTACACAAGACCAATTTAAAACCTTGCTTTTTACCAATAAATATGCTATTTGATCCAATATTAGTATACACCGATATAATAAACCTCGGAGACAAGCTAGTTTTTGCGATGAGTATATTATAGTGCATGACAGCAGCCTCTATGACCCACCCCCACCCTAAACTCTGGATACCTCTTTCCCTACTCGGCCCTCACAAACATTTTCGGCAATGCGGTTGCAAAATTCTCTGTGTATCCCTTATTACTTCCTATTTAAAAACATTCAAAATTGTAGTTTGGGACTTTGATATGGCCTCCTCATTGAATTTGCATCCTTTTAAAAGTACACAGATAGAACGAACCCCGGAGACAAGCTAGCTTTGGCGATGATGGAGGTTTATGATTTCACAGCCGCGCCTATGGCTCCCCAAATGTTCGGCAACGCGGGCCGAGATCACATGAAATTATATGGTACAAAATGAATTAAAACGTAGATCTAGACAGATTTTGTTTCAGTCATAAGTTGAGCTTTCAAGTGCCAAGGAATCACAATACCTATCTGTATAGCTTTGTTTCATTTCCTAAATATTATATTTATATCGATCAACACACACGATCAGTGACTAAAATCGATAGAAGTTTTTGATGATTTTATAATGAAAATACTATGTTGTGATATAAACCATGTCGATTTTGATTAGCTTACCATGATTCTCAGTGTGCTCCAATTAATTTCAACCATTCTATTCACACCTCTACTATGTGTTGTAGCAGAATCTGACCTAGGCATTTCAATTTTCGGAATAGTAGCCAAATTAACACACTGCGCTTCCGTAAGTTAGACTCAACGCCGAATCTCCAGCCACCTCAACCGGGGTTTGAACCCGGGACCTTGAGGTAACAAGGTTCGCGCTCTATCACTAAGCTATGGGTTCCTCTTTTTCAATGCATTCAATATCTTTGTAGTATAAAGATCGAACAAGCCCTATGAAGTTACACTGGGACTTGATGGTCGAACAATTCCCTCTGACCTCTGGCCCAGGTACCCCGCAACTGTTTGCCAATGCAGGCACGGTTCACATGCGGCAGTATGGTATGGGATGATAATTTGAAAGAAGATATATTTGTGTTTATTTCGGCATTGATTCCTTTTGTGATCAGCTTCTTAACAATCAAGTGCGCAAAATCTTTCTTTCGTTACTGATCAATATGCCCGTGGTATCCCATGCGAATGACTTTGCCTCCCTATTGATTTTACTTGTTTCAATGTTTTCTCATTTTAAGTACGAATGCCTCACAATAGCGCCTCATATTTTTAGCGATACGATCAACATATTTACAAATGATATTCCAATTACTGATTATGTTTTGCCTAAATCAAAATCAAGATGCCATTTTATAAACCTTACCTTCCTGGGTTGTCGAATCGCATTGCCGCATTCGAACGTGACCTTCTTGTTTTCGATGCTAAGGACTTTTTTACCTCGCTCTCTCCGAACGGCTGACTGAACGTCAATTACGTTGGCTTTTTTTTTGTCGTCGACGATCCGCTTGAACGAGAGTGCATTCACCAATACGTTCTATTGCTTCCGGTTACGTGTTTACCCTTTTTAAAATGTGTCCTTAAACACGAATCCTTTCGTGTATATCCATTTTATCCTTTCCTTTTCAAACGCCGCGTACAGTACGAAGACCGCACAATCCCGCTCGATAAACACGTCATGGTTATGCTGGAGGGCCACGAAATGACGGCCGCACCCATGAACCCGCAAATGTTCGGCAATGCGGGGCGGGAACACATGCAAAAATATGGTACGTTAACGGTTATTGATTGATAGGTATCTTCATTGATTTTTGTTTAATTCCCGGTTGATTTTGATTGGGTTCAGATTAATTATGATAAGATCCAGATTGATATTGATTAGATCCAGATTGATTTTGATTGGAATCAGATCGATTTTAATTGTATCCAGATTGATTTTGATTTGATCCAGATTGATTTTGAATAAATTCAGATTGATTTTGATTGGATTCAGATTAATTGTGACTAGATCCAGATTGATATTGATCGAATCAACGTTGATTTTATTTTATCTAGATTGATTTTGATTGGATCTAGATTGATTTTGGTTGGATCTAGATTGATTTTTATTGGATTCAGATTGATTTTGATTGGATTGGCATTGATTTTGATAGGAATGCGATTGATTTCGATTGGATCCAGATCGATTTTGTTTGATTTTAGATTGATTTTTTTTGCATCAAAATTGATTTTGATTGGATCCATATTGATTTTAATTGGATCCAGATCGATTTTGATTTGATCCATATTTATTTTGATTGGTTCCCAGCGTTTGACATTAGCTCGTAATTGATGGTCGCGCTTGCGCGACTAACTCTAAAAAGTTAGTCGCACGGCGGAAAAGTTAGTCGCGCCATACCATTTTAAGGATATCATTTATTTTTCATGTTGCTCTAAATGTATGTTGCAGGGCTGCATCTGAAAATTTACGAAACTGTGGGAAATCCCGCACCCTATCCATAAAAGTGCGGATAATTTCTCACCGAGCCCATGAACGTGAGGGAATCATATTAGACTTGAACTAAATTAAACTTATGAACTGAAAGTGCGAGCGCCGAAGGCGCGAGCGAAATGTTTTGGCTGTAATTTTGGGAATAGTTTACTTTTTACGTTCTTTATTGTTCTTTGTGTTAGATATTTTTTTATTATCTGAAATGTAATCCATACTTCATCAGCGAACATCTAATATCAAGCTTCTATCATTTCAACCTTCAAGACCCTTTTTTTTGTTATTAAATATTATAAATGTGTGTACGAAATAATAGGATTGTACGAATATATACATTTGTTTATCACCGTCACTCGAATAAACAGTTTCAAATGAGTATATATTTATAAAACTGCAACTGCATATGGACTGATAAACGAGTGCCGAAGGCGCGAGCGAAAAAAAGAGAGAAATATTGGCATTAAAATACCATATATATGCTACTGCTAGTCAAAAAGTTAGTCGCGGAGTGCGCGACTAACTTTAAAAAGTTAGTCGCGCGGCCCAAAAGTTAGTCGCATTTGCGATCGTGCGACCGCTAATGTCAAACGCTGGGTTCCATATTGATTTTAATTGGATCCAGATCGATTTTGATTTGATCCATATTTATTTTGATTGGTTCCATATTGATTTTAATTGGATCAATATTGATTTCGATTCGATCCAAGATGATTTGGATTAGATTCAGATTGATTATGCTAAATTTCAGATTGATTCTGGTTGTAACCGGATTGATTTCGATTGGATTCAGACTGATTTTGATTGAATCCATATTGAATTTTATTGGATTCAGATTGATTTTGATTGGATCTAAATTGATTTCGGTTGAATCAAGATTGATTTTGATTGGATTCAGATTGATTATGATTGATTTCAGATTGATTCTGATTGTAACCGGATTGATTTCGATTGGATTCAGATTGATTTTGATTGGATCTTGATTTATCCAAAACTGGTTCCGTAATAATATGGATGGATTCGGTCAAATCGAATCGGATATTTAGCCTTTACTCATTTAAGCTTTAAAAAAAGTAAACCAATTTAAGGCAGACTGGAAAATCAATTAAAATTTCATATTGACTGAAGACTACAATTGTTTTTCTCATGAATTTAAAATATTGTGTTTTTGGTGTTATGGTTTGATTTTATGGCATGATTTTTATTTTATTTTGGTGGCTGGTTATTTGTAATATACCCCAATGCATGAAATATAAATCTCGCATCTCCCACATTTATTAAAATGACGGGCATGCATATTCTTTTAAAACGTGAAGTAAATATCAACCGAATTGTTCGTACTGTATATTTCAATGGCAAATGTTTGCACTGAACTTATGACTGGAACAAAACCGTTATACAAGGGGTGCGAAATACCTTTATATTTTTCATTGAATGTAAGCTATATTTTAATATTGAATGAAAATAAGTGATAAAAATGTATACAAATCAAATATTAATAATGACGGTTACAACTTAAGAAACATTGGTAAATGTGGTCGAGATTGTTTTTCAAATGGCTAATTTTCGTTAACACTAACCGAAATTCAAAACTAGATTTGACATTAGCGTACTAAAAAGCATTCATATGTACTTTCTTCGTATGTAAGGCACGAAACCAGAACATTTTGCGAAGATCGCAGAAAAGAACCATAGACATTCCTCCAACAATCCGTAAGTTACACAATTTTATTTCAAATCATTAAATGTGTAATTTTTTATATCGAGGGTATATAAGACGCAGTGCAAACAAGTATATTGTTTTTGCGTATTCAATTAAAGGTTTAAGTTACAAGTTACGTAAATATATAAGGCATGACAATCTTATTGTGACAGAATTAGCTCGAAAACACAAGATATAACAATGTCAAATAAATACCAGTGTACTTTAGCGACAATTTAGGGCAAAGTACAACTTCTCTGAACGTCTCATAAGATTCTCAACATTATCCCACGACCACTCGAAAATGAACTTAAAACTCGAAAGTAACTGGGCGCCATTTTAGGGGTTTTCAACTTAAATGTGATTTTGAATTTTAGATACGCGCAGTTCCAGACCATCTACAGTCTGGATCAGATCCAGAAAGCGCCCATGATCCATGAGCCCCTCACAAAACTGCAGTGCTCGTAAGTGCAATCAAAATACTTATCAAGATGAAAAGCCTATTATTTGAAGGCTATTCTAATCTAAAAGAATCTAATCTAAACGAATTTAAAAGATATAATTGACAGAATAATATTCTTACATGCATTGAGCTTTAAATTTTACTTCGCTTATTATGTTTATGATAGTTTAATAGTGATGTTAAACCATAGGGAGAAAGAAACATTCAAATTGCATTATGCATGCAAGGAATCGTATGTTGTCTTTTATATCTTTGCTATCGAAAGGTGTTCTGAAGTGAATTTGTAGCGTAAAAAAACAAAGAAATGATATAATCTAAACATATCATTTCACTGTCTTTGATTTCCGTTTCATTATTCCTTTGAAAACAGTTGCCAATCATATTTGCAGCAGACGACTGTATATTTTTTTTTCAACTTCTTTTTTTTCGTGCAATTTTGAAAATAATGTATAAAAAAATCGAAGAAAAACTAATATTTTATTTATATACAAAAACTTTGAAATGTTCGTACATGTTTAATGCGCATGCGCAGACCTACTTCCGACGGAAGTGGAGCGGCCATCTTGGCGAGCGAGGATTTCGTGCGCAAACACGGATTGGAGGGACAAGCCGTAGAGATTCTTGCCCAGTCTATGGCAACCGACCTGCCTTCTACGTTTACGGAGAAGAACGTCATGAAAATGGTTAGCATATATATACACATGTATATAAATCAACATCGTTTTTTAAAAAAAAGTCCAAGTCAAAATGTTTTTTTTTTAATCAAAATTGTTGGAATGGTACGCGTTTAAGAACATAACAACCTATTTATTGATTTAAGTGTTTGAAGAAGAATGATTATATTACATGTTACAGGGGTGGAAATAAGCACTCGCCACACTCGCCATGGCGAGTGAAATTTTCGATTGGCGAGTGTGAATTTGAAGTAACTCGCCAGCCTGGCGAGTGTAAAATTCACCGTGAAAAACATAATTTTCCGAAAATTGTTGATTAAATCTTAAGATTTTAAATAATTCAATAAAATGTGTCACTCGCGTCTTCGGCGCTCGCTTATTTTTTCTTAGAAATAACTTGGTCCACATGCAAACCCAATTAGGAAGCCCACATTTTAGCGGTTTTGATTTTGTATATTTTCACCTCCTAGCGAGTGTAAATCTTCGCTGGCGAGTGTGAAATTTGACTCATTCGCCAGTCTGGCGAGTGTGAAAATTATCTTATTTCCACCCCTGCATGTTGTTTTGTAAATATAAATTGCAAACCTTCAGAAAAAAAGTTAACTGTGGAGAAATTATTTAGCGATTGAGAAAGTTCTCAGTTGCCAAAGTGTTGGAAATACTGTTAAGAAAACAAACTTTATTTCAAAATATATATATATTTTCGAACCTGCCTTTACGTTAGGTAATAAGATATTCATTTATTGATGCAGACATTTTAAAAGACATATAATGAAACGATTGACATACATTGTAGGCCTATATAGTCTGAGTGATAGATAATGGGCTTCCTCTCAAAGTCAATGCACTTATACAAAATTGTTTATTTTTTTATGTGACAGGTTGGGTTCGATATGACAAAGAAAGCTGCAGAAGAAACGTTCAGAAAAGCAGGTATATAGAATATTTATGTATTGTAAATGTGTTTTAGATCTTGGAAAATAATATCTGAGTATTGACCATTTTTGTTATAGGATATTTTACACATATCTTTACAATAGCTTCTAGATTGCATTGAAATACCCTAGTTTGACACGTTATGGTACAATATTAAGGGAGCTGTGTGGTGTTAAATTACAATACCTCACGAGTAATGGGTGGAATTTGCAGTTCTCTGAGGGAAGATAAATAGGTTCACGAGAGGAAAGTTATAAAATATAATATCATTTCTCCATATTCAAGTTTACAGGTGTCTCAAATATATCAATGGAAAAAGAGTTTTCAAAAAATATTCTTTGATATTACAATTGATTGACAATGAAGTTTAATCTGTGCTCGTTTTGGTCGTGTTGTTTAACTCATCATTTAAATTCATTTCCCTTTCTAGGTTTGACGCCAGATGACGTTCAAGTCGTTGAGCTGCACGATTGCTTTTCGACCAATGAGCTACTGAGTTACGAGGCACTCGGTCTGTGTCCTATTGGTAAGTAAAAGTGATTAAACTTGATAAGACCAAATCCCATTTTATATAAGAAATCATGAATATATCAGAATTTGAGTTTGATCAAATCAAAAAGGTACATGGCGATATTAGAATACGGTAAAAAAAAATAAATTGATGTGAATGTAGTACGATATTCATTAGCCTATTTTGCAAATTCCCTTTTCGCAGTTGCCAAATTGTGGCACATTGTCTTTTGTCAGTCTTGTTTCTTGTCAAATTTATTTACATGGATACACCATTCCAACCTTTCATATTTCGCATAAAGGCAACGGCAGCAAAAGTGAACTTATATAAAACTGAATCTATTCAAACACGTAGAAAAAAAATAATTTTAAAAAGTATAGAATACGAAAAGTATGGATTTATTTCCGATTTTGAATATCATAGGCAAAGGCGGCGAGATGGTCGATCGCGGTGACAACACATACGGCGGCAAATACGTGGTAAACCCAAGTGGTGGACTCATTTCAAAAGGCCACCCGCTCGGTGCCACCGGCCTTGCCCAATGTGCCGAATTGTGTTGGCAGTTAAGAGGACTAGCAGGCAAGCGACAGGTATTTTGCATCAAACACAGGAAATCCGATTTTCGTATATTTACGTTGTTTACCCAAGTGATTGACTTATCGAAAGCGCCACTCAGTGCGCTGAGCTCTGCTGGCAACTACGGAGTCTTGCCGGTGTTGTGGGGAAACAAACCTCAGTGAAAATTTACCTCAGCTCCCTATATGTTCTTTATAAGGGACTGCTGCTCTTTTCGGTTAATGCGACAATTGTTTCCCCGGACATAATTCGAGATGCATTTCGAGAATATATTTACACAGTGGATTAGGGGTCGAGCACTTATATTTACACTTGGGATTGCTTGATAATGAGCAATGTGCCGATAAATTGAGGCTTTTTATTTCAAAACAATGACTTTTATTTAATTTTTATTAGGATTCTCAGTAAATATTTTTTCTATTTTTTATTACAATCACCATATTTGATTTATCATATTGATTTGTATATTTCACACCCTTCTTATTAATGCATTTTCATCATGTTTTTTTTTTAAGTTTTATATATTTCAGACTCTAGACCCTTTGCATGTATTTTCTTTTGAAATTGAATATTTCGTTCTTTGATAATTGAAATTGGAAACGAAAGTCATCTTTGATTCGCTTTGAAAAAATATATTCTTTAATAAAAAAATGCAATTATGGTATATCATTGTTTTCTTAACACATCACAGTTTTCTTTGATTTTCTTTCATACTTAGTAACACAGAGATACCCATGTTGGAACAATAATTGCAATCAAATAATCAAAGTGTTACTTTTCATTTTCAATTGCAATCGTCTGCGTTTACGTTAATTACAAGTTGAGTCCAATTAAAATCAACTAAGTGGAAGGACGCACACAGCTAGCCAATAAATATATTAATGAGTGATTGCAATTAAAATTTTCGTTTCTCATTGGCGACTGTTTTAAGGAACGCATTTTGGATCCATATTATTGGTAAGTCGTTTTAAGCTGCTTGATCTCAAAATGCTATATAAAGGCTGGATTTTTCCTCTTTTGCCATATCAACTTGATTTGAATAAAATCAACAAAAATATAAGAATAAAAAATACATGCTAAATTATAAGCAATATTAGTTTAATTAGTGTTATTTTCAAACTACAACCCAGGTAATGATATTATAACGCAATAAAAGGGATATTTCCAAATAGTTGGATGATAAATGGAAAGAAAGGATGTTTTATAAAAAGAACAAAAAATAATTGACTTTAATTTGAACATTTAACGTGTTGAAACTAGGATTATAAAAACAATCAAATGTTAATATAAATATTGAATAATATAAGCATACAGTGAAATATAAGTTATACTATATCGATTTTGTTATTCATATATAAATATTTACAAATATTTGATTATTTTTCAGAATGAGTGAAACGCCACCTGACGCCGACGCGGCTAAAAAGAAAGCTGGAAGACCGGTTGCAGATGCCGAGAAAAAACTCTCCGGACTCCAGGTTCTTGGCTTCATCAAAACGCGTCTGAAAACTGGACATCACTCTGTGGACTCAACACGAGGGCAGCGCACCAACGTCAATCGTCAACTCAACCTGTTTGAGTACGATCCCGACAGTGACAAACTCTTCAAAAAGGATGCCAAAGGCAAACGTCTCGAGGTTTTGCTATGCAGCGAAACTAAAAAAACGCGTGTTTGACGAAGCCCATGCTGGTCATCCAGGCAAAAACACAACAGTTGCAAATATCCAGCGTGATTTCTACTGGAAACACGTTTGGGATGAGGTCATCGATTTGATCAATCGATGTGAACAGTGCCAAAAACACGACAAACTCAAAACTCAAGCACCTGAACTGAAACCCATTCGCACGGATAAACCATGGGATAAAGTAGGAATCGATTTGATGGGAAAACTCGCAACATCAAACGATGGACACGAATATGTTCTTAGTGTCACATGCCTGTTTTCGAAATGGGTAGAGCTCTATCCTCTTAAACGCAAAACAGGAGCTGAGGTTGCAAATCGCTTGCAGCAATTCATCCTACGTCACGGCGCTCCTTTAGCGTTCATCAGCGACCAAGGTCGTGAATTCAACAATCAAATCAACGATCAACTGTTCACCCGCTATGAAATACGACACATGGTCACTAGTGCATATCATCCACAGTCCAACGGTCAAGCGGAGTCAACCAACAAAATCGTGAAAGACCGACTTCGCAAACTGGTTAACGAAAACCAGGACAACTGGAGCGAGTATCTCGATGTCGTGTGCCACTCCATCAACCACAACGTCAGACGTGCAACAGGATTCTCACCATATTTCATTCTTTATGGTGTACATCCTCGAAAGGTTGCGCAAATGATGCCCCACAATGCAGCCACAGATGACCCCGATCACATCCTGAGTGAAGAGCAGCTAGGCACCTACATAGAAGAACGGATTGCAGAACGCGAAAAAATCAACACCGATGTCAAATCGTCAATCGCTGCATCGCAAGAAAAACAGAAGAAGGATTACGCGAAAAAAAGCACAGCAAAACGTCAAGGTGTTTGATCTCAAAGAGGGTGACATTGTGAAAAAGCGAAACGCTCGTAAGCGTACTCGAATGGGGGACACTCTCTCCAGTGAATGGTATGGTCGCTATAGGATATTGAGCGTCAACTCGGATCGCAACACTGTGGAACTACTCGACCTCAATAGGAATGTCAGCTTGAAACGACCCGTGCCACATGACCAGCTGAAGCCAATTCTCACTGAGCCAGCGAACCTCGCGAGCCTTCCCGATGAGGGGGGTACCTCTACCTCATTCAGGCAAGCAGTTCCTACACCGATAGCCTCGCCAACGGCTATGGATGACGACTGTTTTGCAACGCATTTCACCGCCCCCTCTGCCAGAGTTTCGCCGAGACCACCACGAGTTATGCACCAGCCATCACGTTCATCGACATTCCATGCAACACTGTCCTCTGGTGCGTGGCTTTCGGATGAACACATAGATACTGCGCAGTATATCCTGTCCCTGCAAACAGACCTTGTGATTCAACCATGCACTGTGATTGAGGCTGGAAGCGGGGGTGCCAATGTTGGAACTCCCGACAACCAAGCCTCGTTTGTTCAGATCGTTCTGATCAACAATAGCCATTGGATAACGATCTCGAACAAATCCTGTGAACCTGGAACAGTCACGGTATTTGACAGCATGGGGACGTCAGACGTAGGATCCGATGCTAGGAAGGCCATATGCTGGTTGATGTTCAACCACGACGGTGACCTGAAGCTGCAATGGGCGGAGGTTGCGCACCAATCAGGAGGCAATGACTGTGGCCTTTTTGCAATAGCGTATGCTACTGCAATTTGCCATGGAATCGATCCTACATCAGTTTGCTTCGACCAAGGAAAGATGCGTGGCCACCTCACAGAGTGCTTCCGACGTATGGCTATGAGTCCGTTCCCGACACGTTACCAGCGCCAACCCAACCATCCACGGGTTACGCAATCCATCAGACGTGTATGCATATGCAGGCAGCCGGAGGAATGGGCTACGATTCCTTGCAAACTATGTCACCGTCGCTTTCATGAAGTGTGTGTGAACGCAACCGATGCTACCGACTTCGTATGCAGTGAATGTCTACAGTAGACTCTAGACTCTACCTTGATCAGGTGTGAATAGGTTGAGATGTGCATGAGCATGTTGTGATATGTGTATCAGTTCGAGGTGTACGTTTATGTTTGCCACGTGGGATGAGTGTCTTTTGAGGATATCATTCGATAATGGTTCCATCTTGTAAATAATGATTTTATCCGATTTTAACAGTTTTAATTGATGTTTTAGCTTTGATAAATAAAATTCGACATTTAAGACACTGTGTTATTTATTTGAGTAGTTTTAAAAGTATTGGTCAATATTATTGTCATTTGATTTTATCAGTTATTTTTCCGTTTTTTTTTCATAAACGTTTAGGCTGGGCGAGTTAGTTATATGTTAATTGCATTGTGAATGTATGCGTATGGAAATGAGTCACCCTTGAGGTTAATGTGAGTTTCTTATCGGTTGTTTGTCAGTGGAATTTGTATCTTGTTTGCTACATGTGAGATGGTTTATGGTTATTTGTGACTCGGTAGTTGGTTGTATGTGAATCGAGGGGGGGGGGGGTAGGTTAAGTTAGTAAGCTATTTTTAGTAAAACATTTTTCATTATTAGGCAATATTGACTTTATTATATTTATTAATTAGTATTGTTTTTAGATTAATAGCTTAGTTATGTAAATAATAGTTTTTATTATAATTTAGAACATTGGATAATTGTACATGTATGCATGGGTAACATGTAAACAAGAAACTGTTTATATAAACATCAATTTGCAAATAAATCTGTTTGAATTGAAACTGCTTTTATTTCTTTCTTAAGCTGGGTTTGCGTCCTTGGCTAGCCTAGTTTTGTTTATTTATTTATTTTTTTTTGTAACTATCATATTTTATTTATTTTAGATTATTTGATTATTTTTTAGATTCACTATTATCATGTCATTTTAATGACAACATTTATTTACTCATTTATTGCGTAAAATTAACATTACAATTTAATGCTGTTACGCTGTAAAAATGAGCAATCAAAATAATTGAAGAGATTGAGACCTATGTTATATCGTACTGATATACTATGGTGTGTAAAAATATTAGGAACAAAGTCGTTTAAACCAATATGATACACTAAAGGATTGAATGTAAGAAAGGCTTAGTTAATCTTAATAATTTTCATATAAACTATTTAAGTGTAATAAAAGTGTTAAATTTAGCACAGTAAACGTAAAACAAGGCATCATAAATTTACAATTTTCTGAAAAATTGGGAGGATGTAAAAAAAAATATGACATTTTTATTCAATTAAAAAAAAATCAAAGTCGATTCTTATTAGAATTACTTGCATGGATATTTATGATTTAGTGGTTAATTGATCACAATGGACGGTAATCAATACCAAGTGACAGGTGTAAAAACAAAGCAAAGTAGATGATGACGATTGCAATCATTCAATCAAACAATTCTCAAGAGATCTATTCAAAGAAATCATTTTTATGAGATCAATAGATGAATTAACCAGAAAATCATAACAATCGACGTTTGATCAAAATGTAAAACAAAATCTTTTATCAAATAAAGACAATTGCATAAGCGCATAATTAATGCGGCCTATGTTTATTCCTGTTTTTTTTTTTTTAATAATATCATTGCAATAAATCGCTATAACCCATCTTCAAATATCATAACATTTAAATATGAATATATTCTAAATATATATTTTTTTCTTTTCTGAAGTCATAGTTGTATAAAATATGTCGGAGAAATAAAACAAATATACCACCCCATCTATAATCCATTTTTCAAACAAACCGCAACTGATAAAGCACAATTGTTTCCCCGGCACAATTGTTTCCCTTCCCCGGTGCGGGGAAACAATTGTGCACAATTGTTTCCCCGCTGAGGTTTGTTTCCCCCCAACACCGGCAAGCGACAGGCAAAGAGAAAGTGCAGTTTTTGATATTGGGAGTATTTTGGTTGCGTTCGTATGATAAACAAATAAACAAATAAATTAAATGTTTTGTGATGAAATAAACGTGAATTGAATGCGGAAATTGAACTGATAGTGGACAAAATTATAACCACTATCGGCCACTACACAAAGAGTTATTAATTGAAAAGAAAAAGAAAAAAATGTTTGTTTCAGGTGCCGGGTGCGCGAGTTGGCCTCCAGCACAACATCGGTCTAGGTGGCGCTGCCGTCGTGTCACTTTATCGCCATGGGTTTCCGCAACACGCCAGGTCAGTGTAGTAGTTAGTGTTTTATATGGGCCAACTATTAAAATAAATAAAATCATCAATTGTTTGCTGCCGATGTTTTCTTGTTACGTTTTCATGTATGAAACATGCAAATACTAAGTACAAGGCTCTGATCTAAACGCGCCCAAAAAAGAAAGTTACCACAAGGTATTGTTTATATATATCAACAAATATCCCATGCATGTAAGATATTGTTACATCATATTGAAGCTTGATATCTCTTCTATATTTATTTGAAATTTCGTTGTTGTGTATGTACGGGTAAAGAACCTTTCATTTGTTAAACAACAGTGGTGTCGATTTCAAAAGTTGCAAATCCTCTGTTTTAAGTTAGAGTTCTGCATAAGTCTACAGAAAAATGTCTAAGTATTCCATGTGACAACACAACGCCATATAAGGGATATGGTGTTTACTGCTGTGAGGTGTGCGTTCACTGGTCAAGTCATAGCATAATTTATGCAGAACTTGAACAGCTTTAAATAGAGGATTTGCAACTGTTTAAATCGACACCACTGTTGCTTAATCTTTGATAGCTTCTTTATATATTTATAAAAACTAACGAAATTTCACATAAATATGAAAGAGATATCAAGTTTCAATATGATATAATATATTTAACACCCATGAGATAATTTTTGATACATTTGAAAAATACCTAGCGGTAACTTTCTTTTTGGCCGCGTTTAGATAGGGCCCACGCGGCAGGCGCTCTCCCCGTTTCTTTCGCATAAGTTGCGAAAGCATTTTGTTTCTTTTTGCATTTTCTAAATTTCTTTGGCGAATTTCGACAATATAGCGAATACTTTCTAGCAAGTATTGCTTCGCAAATGTTTCGAAAAACCTCAAATTTGTTCCGTATTTTCCGAAATAAATTCGCGTTTTGAGAAGAAGCGAACTGCAAGCGTGTGCCTTACCTGTCTCCCACCTCCGAAAGGAAAGTTAAAAACAGTGTGCTGGATAAGCATAAAATATGCCAAGCATCTTAAAAATATCCATCGACCAACAGTTTCCTCTATTGCCCCCATTTCCCAATATACTGAATGAATATTACTGAATATCTAGTCGTGAATGTTTTTATTCAAAATTGAATAATTATTTCAATATTTGACATAAATGTATGAGCATTAAAAAAGGTTATTTTTTTTTTCATTAGAAAAAGGTATATTTTTCATTAATCATTTTATTTTTCAAGATATTTCATCATCCACCCATTTGATTTATTACTTTAACTAAATGAATTTTATCTCAAAATTTAGCAATTCGTCTATCAATTGTAATTTGTCATTTTCCCTCTAGGTCATTCACCTAATGTTTCAAATTAAATGAAAGGCTCTATATTGCAAATGTTATGGCATGGAAACCTATATTCCTCTTTTACTAAAGAATGAAATTAAGAAACTACAATATAAGCCATGTATTTAAATAGAGTTGAATCTCGTTCAACCAAACACCTTGGGACCGGCGAAAAATGCTCAGTTAAATCGATTTTCGGTTTATCCGATAAGATTTATTAAGGAAACATAGTGTATTGAGTTGCCTAATATGTGCGGGTTAAGCCATAATTCGGTTTATCCGTGTTCGGTTTAACGAGGTTCCACTGTAGTTGTCTTTTCAAGAAAAAAAAAAACAGAATGTTGATGTATTATTAAACTCTTTATTCGGAAATGAGTAGTGAATAGAACTGGCTTGTTTTCAAAATCAATTATTTTAAGAGTCTTCGTGACTTGGCACATTTCTTTTTCTTCGCAAACATTTACATTTTACATGAAAAGACATGCTTTGCCCACAAACATATGCCGCATTCATACCTCGTACAAGAGCGCACACCTAAAGAGGTAAATCAATAACTACTACAATGTACCAAATAAATATGACAAGTCGTTTGATATCGCCCAAGTACATGTATTGAGATAAGCATACACACATTGTGGAAGGCCAAAACATGCATAAACGTGAAGGGGTTACAATATAGGAACACAGTATAGGACTGATTAGCTAAATTCAAAGTACACCTCCTCTCAAAACAGTGTACAGTGCAGTGTAGTGCAGAACGCAAGCCTGTATTTCTTTAGGTCAAAGGGTCTTTGAGTCCTTTAAACGTTACAATAACTTGTACAAAAGGATAATAAAATAACATTAATTAAAATGGCTGCAACAAAATCTTTGACTTACAGGAGCCAGGCTGGTTTGCAGACCGCATTGACTGCAGCTGCTGATTTCAAAACGGGTGCTATCTTTGACCTTATGGAAAAAGAGATCGGACAGGTAGGTTCAACTAAAAATAAATCATTTTATATATTTAAAAAGCGTTTGTTTTGATTAATGTTAATGAGAGCATTGTCATGTATGTTGTTCGTGCGTAGTTGATCAATAGGCCTTGGCAATAATAAGTATCGAATCTATTATACATATCGCGTTCATGTTTAACATAAGTTTGACCTGACAGCTTAACCGAAAAACTATATGTCCCGATTCACTACTGACAAGGAGGATATAGCCTCAAAGGAGACTGTATTTAACATTGCACTGAAATCTTGCTGTATAGATTCTATGGTATATGTGACCTGACCAGGTCAAAAACGTCTTATTCCATTATAGACACCATATAAAACATTGAAATCTTGAGCAAGACAATATTATTCAAGGGGAAAATCAAAGAAAATGTGTCTTAGCTTGTAAAAATGTTCACAATTCTGTCCGGAAGCATGAATTACAACGTGAATCGTGATGTAAATACATGTATAAGACCAGACAACAAATATTTGAAAGCCCTAGAGTTTTATATAATCGTGACACTCAGTGGTGGATCCAGTTTCGAAGCAAAGAGAGGGGATGTTCTTCGATTTCGATTTATAGAATATTATCGAAACCCATGCATGTATACAGTAACACCTCGTTAATTCGAACTGGTTGGGACCGGCGGAATTGGTTCGAATTAACCGGGGATCGCATTTTTGCAAGGTCAATTTGGGTCATCAAAGTATCAACATTACTACGCGATATTCAATATTATTAGGTGTGGTTTATGCGTTATATAGCGGCCTATATGTACCTTTGCAACCAGGCAAATTTCAGGTTATATTCAAATGATTTATATATTTTGTAAAACATCACGGATATTATAATATACTT
>LQRL01183049.1:2833-13038 GCA_001703475.1 Hydroides elegans | reverse complement strand
CCGTTTACCCGTTTAGCCGTTTAGGGATGTTGTTCTGTGTTGCATGTCGACAGATACAATATCACGAATATTATTATGCAAATATGTGCATATGCAAAAAATTTTTGTTCAATTGTTAGGGGTCTCATAATTTGACAAACACTTCTATAGAAGTCTATTTATAAAATAAGATTTGCGATGCATAGCTGCATATTCTTTTTGATATAACCATTGTGCTTTACCAATGTGTTGATCAATTGTCTCGTTGTCTAAAATGATTCAATACTTGATTTCACTCCTCATTCGATATATGGAATTATATCTCGTGGCAATACATAATATTTTCAGATCCTCAATCTGTCCATGCCGCTGAAATTTCCGGAATAATTCGTAAAGAGCTACTAGTCCGGTGGCTAATACCATTCCGTGTGCATTTCTTGTTAAATCTTGAAACTATGCATTTTCTGAATGGTTTTGAGGTCCTCTTTAAAATAAGAGATGTTTCCATTTTTTATTTTGAATATTAAGGTATGAAAATTACGATGGCCGAAAAGCCCATCTTAGCAAGAAAAACGTCAATGATAATCAACGAAACATTTTATTTGAACAGAATTCTCTTAAGACAAACACTTAAAGCGGGTTCTAAGACTAAATTGAGATAATGGCTAATCATTCAGTACTCCAGATTATCATTTAGAAGATAACGATGGCCGGGAAGTGTAATTTTTCATAGCTTGGAATCACCATATGTCAAACATCGATATAACTGCCGATTGTTAGAAATATAAAATAGTATTGAATTGATTTTTAACTATCATTTATTAAAATACACATCGTTGGTCAATTAACTGAATTACGATGGCCCATAAGCACGTTACATTTATATTCTATAAATCGTAAGATTAGGAATCTAGGAATATTAAGGTTCTATTTCAACATGTTTTATACAGTAATTATTTCATAATAAAGAAATAAAGGCCACATAAACATTTTTTCAAACAAGAAAAGCATTTGAAAAATACGATTGCTGGAAAGTGCAAATTATTTGTATAACTAACAATCAGCGTTTCTCAAGAATCAGCATTACTATCGACTTTTACAAGTCAATAATAGCATTAAACTATATATTATCTATCATTCTATCATTACTATATGACACGTTTTTATTGTTTCGCTAAATAACGATGGTCCATAAGTACGTTACTCTAGCATTCAATAAATCATATGAACAGACAAACATGTTACAAATATATAACCCCAAAATAATCCCTAAGATTACAAGATTATTCAGACCAATTTAACACCCACATAGATACCTCATAGTGATCCTTTTGTGCATTCTTATGTGCTTTGTACAACAATTACAATGTAGACATGGATAACAAAGCAATAGTTATAATAATTAAACTCAATTTCTGCAACCTAAAGTAAAACCAAATAACATTCGAAATCTGACAATGAATAAACAAGTTATCGTTATGTGCTGATTAATTTATGATTTGATATTATTGGCCAAATCTTACACTATTTTATATATAATTCGTAAACTATTGAATGATGCTGGTACTTCGCTTCGTATTCATTTTGTACATATTAAAAATGTTGAAACACCATTGTCGATATGCGGAAAAAACGGGAAACGGAGACATGCTAAAATGTACACATGACTGACACTTACAGTCAAAACCACTCCTTATTGGACAGCTGATACGAATAAACGAATAAACAAACACGAATAACCAAATAAACGAACACGAATAAACGAACACGAATAAACGAAAAAGTTGATACGCATCAACGAATAACCGAATACACGAATAACCGAACAGCCGAATAAACGGTAAACAAATAAACCAAAACATCGATACGCATAACTGCAAAATTTGACACGAAAGATTTTGCTAACGATAGTCCATTTAGGAGTGGTGTTTACAGTAGCTCACAAATTCAGTTCATGAACACTATGGAAAGACAAATGCAGGACTTGTGATGGTAAGCATTCACTGATGTATTTCACATTCCGTCTGATTCTATTTCATTTACTGTGTCATAACTACTCATAAATAGAGATGATGGCAACGCACGTACACGATAGGGTAGGTGTTCATGGTTAATGTTACATTTGGTCTTTAAAAATGCCCTTTGCTCAAGACCACTACCCATCCACACAGGGGTTCAAAGCGACGCCTGTAAGATATGACGTAGTATGCTGATGTGACAGCAAAGACAAATACTTAATCTATGATAACTTTGAGATTGAGAGTTGGCAAATAAATATTGAATCGTAAATTAATCAGTATATTAAGATCACTAGTTTATTCATTGTCAGATTCCAAATGTTATTTGGTTTTACTTTTAGTTACAGAAATTGATTTTATCTATTAAATCAATTGCTTTATTATCCATGTCTACATTGCGATTATTATGCAAAGTACATAAGAATACATAAAAGGATCACTATGCAGTATCTATATGGATTGGTCTGAATGATCTTGTATACAAGTCGTAGGGATTATTTTAGGGGTTATATATTTGTAATATGTTTGTCTGTTCATATGATTAATAGATTGGTAGAGTTACGTGCTTACGGGCCATCGTAATTTAGCGAAACAATAAAAATGTGTCATATAGTAATGATAGAATGATATATAATATTATGGGAATACCGTATGAAGGTTCAATATTGTTAGGTGTTTATTGCACGAAGGGGTCAAATTGGATGCATCGAAGCCGAAGGCTGAGTGCATCCATTTTGACCCCTGAGTGCAATAAACACCTAACAATATTGAATGTGAATATTGTATTCCCTTTATTACATGGAATAACAAAAGAAAACAAAAGAAAATCGTTATTTAAATAAGTTATTTTTTGTCATGTCACAGTTGGCCATAGTAAAATATGTTAAATAATATTGACAATTAGGGTGGATTATAAAATGTTACGATTATAAATAATCTAAGATAAGAAACTAATCTATGTTAAATATATTATTTAAACATTAATTCATGTTTATATTGTTTTATTATGAAAATTTGATTTCGGAAGTGCAATCGGAAAATAGTCCGGGTGCAATACACAGAAATATTGCATCATAGCTTTTCCTTGTCATTTCTTTAAGCCATGCACCCTGACCATGTAATAAGTCCATGTAAGACCATGTAATAAGTTTTATGCTATTATCGAATTGTAAAAGTCGATAGTTATGCTGATTCTTGTGAAACGCTGATTTTTTGTTATACAAATTAATTGCACTTTCCGGCAATCGTATTTTTTCAAATGATTTTCTGGTTCAAAAGAATATGTTTATGTGGTCTGTATTACTCAAAATCAATCCTGTATAAAACATGTTGAAATAGATCCTTAATATTCCTAGATTCCTAATCTTACGATTTATAGATTATAATTGTAACGTGCTTATGGGCCATCGTAATTCATTTAATTGATCAACAATGTGTGTTTTAATATATGATAGTTAAAAATCAATTCAATAATATTATATATTTTTAACAATCGGCAGTTATACCAATGTTTGACATATGGTGATTCTAAGCTATGAAAAAGTACACTTCCCGGCCATCGTAATCTTCTAAATGATAATCTAGGGGTAATGAATGATTAGCTTTTTTTCACAATTTAGTCTTAGAAGCCGTTTTAAGTGTTTATCTTAAGAGGATTCTGTTCAAATAAAATGTTTCGTTAATTATCATTCACGTTTTTCTTGCTAAGATGGGCTTTTCGGCCATCGTAATTTGCATACCTTAATATTCAAAATAAAAAATGGAAACATATTTCATTTTAAAGAGAACCTCAAGACCATTCAGAAAATGCATAGTTTCAAGATTTAACAAGCAATGCACACGGAATCACATTTGGGTGGTATTACCGACCGGACTATACTTTCGAAATGCTATGTCCCTGTGCTTCAAGAGTCGTCTGAATTTCTGCAGTAGAACACCCATCTTCTTTCATATGAATAGCAGCTTTGCGCAGCTCCAATGGGTTATAGTCAACTCGCCAAAAAACCAACTCGCCAAAAAACCAACTCGCCAAATTCCAAGTCGCCAAAAAACCAACTCGCCAACTTTTGGTCAACTCGCCAAAAAGCGTTGGTCAACTCGCCAAAATGTTTATTTATCAATTTTGTTTTAATTAAGTAATTATAATCATGGTTTGATATGGAAAGGTTTCAATATTGGTTTCATGAAAGGATTAAGAATAATTAAAACTAATTTTACAAGTGCTTTTATAATAAACCCAAATATTTTAAAAAACAATATCTTTATAGCAGGAGTGTCATTTGATGAGTTGGTGATACTAATGAGTTTTAAACTCATGGTAATTATGACTATGATAATTGTTAATATGTGATTAGTAAATTGCATTAACAAATAAGCTAATCCATGCAATCGCTGGTCAAAGCCTTCCGATATGATGAGATTTGCTCCGGGTTTCCTGAGTTAAGAGTGCCCACCTAATGCACATTCACTGCATGATCTGTCTGTTGAGGATCACTAATTATTACCAGAGCAGAGCTTTTAATCCTATTTGGAGTAAAATAAAGTATTTTGAAGGTATCGAGTCTAAAGTCAATAAAAACATTTTAAATAATTATGTTGATTAATAAACAGAATTTTTATTTTTTGGCGAGTTGACCAATGGAATTTGGCGACTTGACCAAAGGAATTTGGCGACTTGACCAAAATAATTTGGCGAGTTGGTAAAAGCAATTTTGGCGAGTTGGTTTTTTGGCGAGTTGACCAGCACCCGCTCCAATGATAGCCGAGGCATATTGAAGTATGAATAAATGACAGCATGCATTTCCTTTTATACAGCTATCGGTTATCGTTTAGCCGTTTAGCCGTTTAGGCGTTTTGCCGTTTAGCCGTTTTGCCGTTTAGCCGTTTAGGCGTTTTGCCGTTTAGCCGTTTGGAAAGTTTCGTTTAGCCGTTTGAAAAGTTTCGTTTACGCGTTTGGGTTGCATCGTTTAGCCGTTTGAGTTGTTAAGTTAGGAGTTGTGTTGACTGTATATATTCACAACAATAACTTACATGTATGTATTTTGTGTTAATCAAACTGTTTTCAAACTTATGTAATTTGACATTATCGATGACAAAAATCAAGTGATAAGACATTAAAAAGTCCCAAAAGACATTTATATTTTATAATTTCGTTCTTGAATCTCATATTGTTGATATGAATGTTTTCAGTAAAATGAGCTTTTACTTTCGTTTGACGCAATTCTCTGATTGTTTTATTTTTGTTGGATTATGAATCATCGATGAAACGCGAAGGTCATTGTTATTCTGGTTATAATTACTATAATTTTGATTAGAACGTTATGGTAATATAAAGCAAGCTGGTAAGTCCATGATGTCCCTTATTCCTCCTTCTATGTTACTCATTTAGTCTTCTAGCAAGAACAGCTCAAACAAATGTGTGCATAACGGGCCAACAATTCTTATCAGTATTTGATGAAAACGTAGAAGTCACAGCGAAAAAAGTTATGTTATGCAAAATCTATGTATAAATACATGAAGTAAATTATCGTACTTGTTCACCAGTTGTCCCAAAGAAAACCTGTCTCTAACACATTTAATTTGGCCAACAGCAATGAGTAGCCTCACACTTTTTGAAGAGCTCTCCCTCTAATCCATCAGTTAACCGCGCATCAGACACATACCAAAAAGAGGGAGGATGGGTCCGGGGTTGACATTAATCAAAGACGAATACGATACGCTGTCATGTCGCGTTAGAATGAACGCAGTCAGACGCGTTTAAGTGGACACTTTGGGCTGTTACCCCGATCATGTGATATAACTGGAGGGGGGATATATACAAAAAGGGAAAAGATGGAAAGAGTGCATGGTATATATATAAGAACAATACTATTATGCAGAAGACCGACTCCCATCCGGCTGAAAGCCTCTCCCATCCATCCCCCACCCCCACCCGCTCCAGTCGAGATGTCCCTCCATCTTTACAAGAAAGGCGAAACACGTCATTAAATGTAACTTAATTACGTCATTTCAACGTCGAAATGACGTTTAGCATTTTGACGTAACGTTGGCATGGCAATGTGACGTTGTTCTGACGTCAATTATCATCGGAACGTAAGACGGCGCTACAAGAACCACTTTTAAAAACGTACTAACAAGAGGGGGTATTTTCACCAGTGGTAGCGACAAAATTTGAAATCAACATAGTTGTCGGCGTTGCAAAATGTGCTATGTCCATTCGTTAAAATCCTTTGGTTTTTTCCCCTAGCTAGGATCCCCCATAACGACCTGTACAGGGCGTCTCTAAGGGCTACCCCGTCTGTTGATAGAGGCAAAGCGTTAACCTGTGATAACGGGCGATAAATACGCGATCTCTCGGGATGGCAACTGACAAGTGTTCTTATGAAGCGTGACAATCTTTGTTTATATTGCAGTCGTTACAGATGAAATAAGGAATATGACGCAGAAGTAGATAGGGTGAATGGAATGCGTGTTTTATGGTTCGGTAATACATGATGATGTACAATGTGATGTACAATATTACTCAACTAGAATTCCTATGGCATAGTCAATACATTATTTTACAACGATAATTGGGATTTAATCATTTAATGCCTTACACCTAAGTTATACGCTGAACAAATGACTGCCAAACGCATCCCGAAATCCAACTATATCCATATACAAGTTTGAAATTCGATTAAGGTCAAGAAAAGCCGAATGACACTGCACTGAAGGGCTACTAGAAATTCCTTCTAGAATAACCCCTCCCCATATGCGAACCACTACATGAGAGTTTTACAATGAGCAGTATATAACAGGCAATATAAGATCGACATCAATCACAGGAAGAATTCAGACAAGCGAGGACAGTAGTTACTGGTTAGATCATAATTACATCAATGTAGAGCACTCGAGGCGCGGCTGCACAAGGCTAATCCTACTCATAAGACGAAAAATAACCATGTGTATTGCGAAAACGAAATATTCCAACTACAATATATCTCCGAGTATATTGCACTTTTTTATCAAGACCTAAAAAAGGTAAAATACTCTCATTGGTCATCCTCTCATTCTTGACAAGACAGACGTCTTCAAATTTGATGGGACATTGTCAAATATGCATCATATTAATTAAATACACATGCTCTTGATAATTCTCAACAGAAAAAAGACTGTCAAAATATTAAATTCCAGATCTACATCCCTCAATGCAAATTTGAATCTACCCACTAAAAGCGCTTTGAACCTGTGTTGCGTGTCATTGTATCACCCGTGTCAATGTGTCGTCGGATATTTCGGTAAGTATAGGCGGCGACATATTGGTATAGGTCTGGCGACATATCGGTCAAAGCGTTGACACATTGGAAAGGGTAGCGGCGACACATTGGTAGTGCGGCGACACATTGGTATAGGCTCCAGCGACACAGTGGCAAACCGGCGATACATTGGTATAGGAAGCGGCAACAGATTCGCAAATTGCTACTCTGGCGACACATTGGCACGGGCGACACAATGGTACGTAACAAACGTGCAAGAAGTGTTTTTGTTAAGTGGGGAAAAGACTGAGACCACCAACTTACATGGTTTCCATAGTGACTCGTGAGTGTTAACTGTTCGCCATTTTCATTTCAAATGTCGGATTAACACGTCGAATTACGTATCGCAACAGGTGCTTGATTATATGACAAAGGACGGGTTGATTAAGCGCACGGATCCTGCACACTTATGTGTGTTGAGTTTTTCATTAAAACATTTAACATATAGGTGTAATAAAAAATTGAAATATATCTACGATAAATTATGATATTGTGGTTGATGAGCGATTCATTGTTAAGCCTCACCCTCTCTTGATCGTAACATAAAGTTGTGTAAAGTAATATCTTTAAAATGACTATCCACATTTGTTTTTTTCTTGCGTTATAAAACTATAAAATTAAGGCTAAAACAATAAACTAATCTCCTATTATTTAGTTGTTCCAATTAAATAATAATGAGATATCAATGTTATCGTTAGAATGAGCCCTTTAATTACAATTTCATAGTCCAATCGATAAAACGATAACAATGTTCTTTGGAAAGTAAAACCGAAAAAGGCTGGTTTATATGAGTTTCATAATTTCTCTTGACATCACTGAACGACCATCAATAAGACCGAGGATATATCCAAGACCATTTGATGTGCTCATTTATCCGTCTACATCTTATACTAAGTGAATCCTTATGCAATTTTACCCGTTACCTATCGAAAGATGTTAGAATTAATTATGTGGGATCGTCAGTAATCCAATTGCAAACGTCTGTTTTGCGCTTATTACAGTGAGGTCTCGTATGGGGCCTATCTGTAAACAAGACAGAGATATTGTACAAGACAGTGTTAAAAGACGGTGGGGGGGGGGTGGTTGTCAAACGTCCGGTTATGTCTTCTAGACATAGATCAGTTCCCCCGAATAATTGCCCGTATTTCACCGAATATGTTTTGGTTTCTGGTTGACAACTTTTAATATTTATCATTATAGATTGAATAACGAAATACACGTTTCATTATCATAGTTATTATTATTGTTATTATTTATTTATATAAATTATTTTTGATTTTATTATGATCGTAATTATAAATTTCAAATGAAACTCAATCAACCCAGAAGCACATAAAACTGTTTTAATATGTATATACGTATATATACATGTATTTATTTTTATTTATATTTAAAAAAAATGAATATTGGGGGAGGGGGATTATAACCAGATAAAGATTGATTTTATTATATACTATTGCCATTTCATTGTTGACAGATCATACCAGCGTTAATGCACCAAATTATAAGTTTCGGAAGATTTAATGTAAAATGATATGCTTTGATGCTTTATCTATTGCACTGATAAACACCATAGAATTCTAGCGAACAAAGATTGGGTGAATGTAGAAATAAAAGTATTGCTTTCATCTGGAACATTGTATTTTGTGCGTAATTAAGCCAATAACTAGGCTGATAGGGCACCCCACGATACATTTAAAAAAAAACTATATCACCTTTAACAAAACATTACTATTACGAACAACAACTAAATAATGGTATTTGAACGTTCCATTTTTGTTCGCCTTTTCCAAGCCAGCTAGGCTGTTTCTCCTTTTCTAGCAAGCTTGGTATTGAAAAAAATTGTAAAAATTGAAATGTTGAATATAACTAAATTACATATCATATATTGCAACCAACAGTTAATTTGGCACTGCACGCAAATTTAAACAATTTGAAAATAATGTTTATCTCTACTAATTATGAAAAAAAGGAAATTATCAAAAGAGGTGTTTCTCAAACTGCTGAAATTTCCAAGCTAGAAGGCATTTTTTTAAATTCCAGGCCAGCTGGAAATTGGTGGGAACACCTTTTAAGGAGAACAGCTCGTGAGGTGCTCTTCTGATATTTGTTAGAATATAGCAATATTCAAAACATATAGGTTTTTGGAGGTTCTTTAACTGTATCAAAATATATTCTCAACCAAAATAAAACTCGACGCGTGTTGGTTTCTGGTCGAGATGAGAAGTTGCTCTCGAGCGAGAAATGATTTCCTATCTGAGGATCTTTATTTAGTTTAGTATGGTACAATTTAGTAAAAATAAACATATAATATATAGCTCAATTGTATCCGACATTATATCTTACTCAAGATACTATACACCTTAATTAAGCTAAATGGTATGAATTATAATGCACGGGTTAACATAAAAGAGGTCACTCACATTATCTGAATAAAAGTGAGTATGAATAGCACTGGAGACAACAGAAGCGAGAACATCACGCAAGGCATCGAGATAAAGAGTTTATTTAGAGTTTCGGTTTCATATATTAGATGGTTCTTACCTTTACATTCCATTTCCATTTTCATTTTGTATGTTAAAAAAGCTAACTTAACTTATGTACGTTTGACCACCAAAAACACATGTGATTCTCCATCCTCACCATTATCAAAGTCTAATTCATTTCAATTATGGCGGATATATGTGGTCCGGATCGTAAAGGATGAAGAAACAAATAAGGGGGACGCAACTATACCTAGAAAAGTATAATGGAGATATCCAGGGTTTTCTCCGATTTTTGGAGATGGATTTGACTTGCAAAAATCACAGTCACCCATTTACTTTGTCTTTATCTTAATATCAAAATTATGCAATGTGTGCTCTTTCAAGTTCTTTTTATTAAGACGATTATACGAAGAGCACCTCACGAC
>LQRL01183047.1:6773-17568 GCA_001703475.1 Hydroides elegans | reverse complement strand
TTCTGGTTCGGCCCCGGGGGGGGGGGGGTCTTAGAACATGAAACAATGAAACAATGAAACAATGAATTTATTGCTCTTTGAAATATACAAATAATAGGCACTTATATATATACAATAGACAATCGCATACAGCAAAATTAATGCAATCAGTTTAAAGTATATACATAACGTTTTATAATGCGGCAGAATAGTCGGGCTGGGTCTTAGGAAATGTAAGTTGTACACCTCCCCATTGGAACAACCACGTCCTTCCGTTACAGCGCTTCAACTTTTTTGAGTCGGCACGTATAGAAATGGTTCATCGTTGTTTAGCATGATGGTATACTGGCCCGACATCCGGTTCGGCGCTCGATAAATGTCTCGAATACCGCAAAATTTCTCGAAAGCCAAACCGTAACGTCGCGTCAACGTTTTTGAGTCGGAACTTATATAGATTGTTCATCGTTGTATAATATGATGGTATACACATCCGACATCCGATTCGGCGCTCGATGAATGTCTTGAATACCGCGAAATTTCTCGAAAGCCAAAGCGTAACGCCGCGTCAACGTTTTTGAGTCGGAACTTATATAGATAGTTCATCGTTTTATAGTATGATGGTATACACATCCGACATCCGGTTCGGCCCTCGATAGATGTCTCGAATACCGCGAAATTTCTAGAAACCCAACCCGTAATGGCGCTTCAAATGTATAAGTAGCGGGCCATTCGTGCTCCAACGGACACATTTCTAGTTTAGCATATTAAAAGCTTAAGTTGCTTAATTTTTGGATTTTTTTGTGAGTGTTTGAGATTTCTGATATAATTGCTCATAGATGAATATACATGTATGTATATTAGTGTTGATAGTTTTTTTTTGGTGGTAAAAAAATGTGGTGGAAGAACATTTACCGTTTTAATGTACGCCTAGAAAATGATTTTACAATTTTATATTTTAGGAAAAGAGAACTGCTGACTCGTGACGACTTAACGCTACCATGGCGACCGCTTTATAAATTGCTGCACAATGTGACGTACTCTTCATATGAGCATCATGGTCTTGTACTTTTTCCACAGTACGTATCATAATATCATAATACTGTTACATTTTATATGTAGTGAATAAATTCCGAGTAAGTATATAAACAAAGCTATTCTCTATTAGTCCATTGGTAATATGTTCAATATGGTGACCGTTTACACGAATTAGTCACTAACGTGATGTTGACCCCCTTTTCGTATCAATTCGTATTCAGAATACATGTATATCCCTGATTTTGAAGTACATATACATTGTGGTATCACTCAGATAAAATGTTGATATTCATACACATATTCGTACACATTTTTTTCTTTTAGGAACATCGAAACCGTGCTTAAGAATGTTATACGGGTATGCAGAATGTAAGTAAACAATTTAGCTTGGTATTTAAAAATCCTAAGCGTCAAATTAATTTGGATAATTTATTTATATCATTGTATGGTTACATCCAGAATTATTTGTCTTTTAGAATATCCATTAGTTCTGATAGTGTTTTATATAAATGATTCCAAAAAGACTTTCACGCATTAACATAAGATTGAAGGAATGCTTTTATTTTTGCTTTTTTTTTTGCAGCCATTTCATGTTGGTGAGCAAACGTGAAAAGCTGGTCGAATGAAGTTGTTTGTCCGATAGATAAGTTACTTTGTAAATATATCTTAAAATTAATTAATCATATATGATAAATCGATGATATGGTATGATTATAATTTGCAGTTATTTCCCCTTGGAGAGCACGCAGGAAATGCTGGACGAGTGGCGTCCTCTCATGTGTCTCTTTGACGTCACCATGGTGGAGGTCATGTACTTCTTTGAGTACTTTCTTCCTACCAAGCTGCAACCTGAACAGCAAGATCGTGGCTACAAGTAAGGGGTTCAAAATTGTATCCGACCAAAAAGTTTCCAAACATGTAGTTTCCAAACAAGACAACGTGTGCCAATCAAATAAGATTCAAGCCAAACAGTTTCTGGTTATCAAGTTACCGTATATGAACATTTCAAAATATAAAACTTGTTGGCTTTATGAAAATTCTAAATCCGTTGCTTTGCAGGTTGTGGTTTAAAGAGTTCTTGGATTTGTGGGATTCACTGCCCGGCTCTCACTATTGGGAAAAGGTATGTAGCCTAAACATATATGAAAAATATATTGAGTAAATGATATATCGAGTAGATGGAAAATACGAAATTGAAATCGTGGTTGATTTATCATGTAGCATTTCAAAAATGTATGTGGATTGAAATTAATGGATATTTAGCTTCACATTAAAAAAAGGAACAATGTAAGAATTCACAATTAGAGCACAGGTTGCAGATAGATTTTAAAAGTATCTAATGTTATCTATCAAAACCAAGAACTACATCTCACTTATTTGAAAGATATGTAGCAAATTAAATTTCTTATTACATATGTTGATATTCCCTTTCAGCATCTGGTGAATCTATTTGCTCGTTTGGCACATGATACCATCGGGCAAATCGATTGGAACCCGTATGTACCAAAGGTAACTGAACTTTAAAAATAGATATTGTGAATTATAAGGAACATGTTTGAATGAAATGTAATGTGTATCAATTACATTTCAAAGCCTTGAAATTGTGCCATCAAACTAGAAAACAAGGTAGATTTCTGCTTTCCTTTGCTTTATATTATTACCAATGCTCATACTTTATTCCGAAAATAAATTTGTCTATATCTAACCGATTCATTTATATAGTGTTATTATGCATGTTTTGATGCCTCGTTTTACGCAATCTGTTTAAAAACACAATGTATATACTTTTATTTTCAGATTTTCACCTGTATTTTGCGAAGTCTGAGTTTGCCTGTGGGCTCAGCCAAAGTGCATATCAACCGATCCGGCAGTTCGTATGACGTCAATATTGTGGCTCATTGGATTGTCAACATGATGGTAATAAGGGTGTCATTTGCGACCACTATATTTGGTGACATTTCGAAATGTTTAACTTTATGAAGAACCCTACAGAAAAACCTGAAGTTAGAAAAAATATGTATAGACTGAAAAAGGGCATCAACAGTTGAACCAGGGTGCTTGTGAATAAAAGCGAATGCATCAAAACATATACAAATAGTTACTATTTGTAATTGGCTCAATCATCCATTGTCGTTTAAAATTTGTATTGTTATTAATAAATGTATATGTTTTGATGCATTCGCTTTTATTCACCAGCACCCTAGTTCAATAAGTTTCGTTTGATAACAATTTAAAATGCTATTAAGATTTTAGAAATAAAACGTTATCCTTTGGCCTTCAATATTCAACTTCAATTGCTAGATTTAACTGTAAAAAAAATATACCGTAAAAAATAAAAATACGATGAATGAGTGATTGTTGTATCGATTAAGAAATACTTGTACTTTTGATTTACATTCATATCAATAAATTGTAGCGACTTACGTTGATCAATCATTGAAGTGCATGAACATTATAGATTGATGCTTAAGGAATGTGTTACAATTTACAGGGAGGACCAAACAATGTTGTACAATCTCACTTGGACGATTTCTGGAAGGCTCTTGAGTCCTTTTATCATCCGTCAAACTATGGTCGCTACACTGTAAGTTGATTTGATCTATTTTCCAGATTGTTGATTTTCACCAAATTGAATATCACAACGATAGCCACATTTCATTGTAGACCCACTTATTTTAAGTTTTTTTTTTATGTAAAAATCAAAAATAAACAAAATGCATGGAAAGATTTATGTAATGTCTCACGCAATAGGACATTAAATACAGTTTAATAATTCGAAGAAATAAACGCTGTCATAATAATATAAGCATGTTACTACTTATTTTTCAATTTAGAAATGACAAATTAATAAATAAAAACATGCATTTTCAAGGCACCCATCATTGCTGCACAGATCTCTTAAATTTTATTATATTGATTTTTGTATCCCAAACTGCTTACGTCTCTTAATGTTATATTTATTTGTGATTACTATTTTGTAACAAATACCACGAAAATTATGTGTTTTTTTATTGCAGCCTAAACTGCTTAAGTTCCTCCACCTGCTCACCAAAGTCTTTGTGCGTCGTATCCACCGCGAATGCCGTACGGACGACAAAGAATGGGACATACCCATACCCGACACCCACACCCTCACTGACAATGAGATCACTGCTTTTGTGAAATCGGCCATGCCTATATTGCTAGTGGCCATGTTTAGTAAGTTGGGCCCGCAAGAAGCGAAGACGGCGTTTCAGCAACTGGCGGCGCTGAGGCCGGAGCTTGTGGTGCCACCGTTGTTGGAAAGGTACATCATGGTATCATTCGAATTTTGAGTTTTAAAATTGAATACGAAATGATTGTATTCTGTGTAAGTGAAGAAAATTAACAACAACAATCGATTAATTCGATTTGAGGCCCGAAAAGTACATATAGATGAAGTCAATTACGATGAAATAGAAATTTCCAGGAATATAAGCTATCTAAAGGGGCTTATAATATTTTAAAAATAAATTCTCTTCCGCTCTCGCCATACGCGGTGCGTGAGTATTCATCAAATATATCTTAACCAACTTTTTACTGGTATCTAAGTTTTTAGATTGAAATTGGAGTCCAAATTGGAGAGGAAGAGCTTATGATTTTCTTACATTTTAGAACCTACCTGGCTTTGGACTATCTAACTGAACCGCATCGGCTCGCAGGCCTATCAGTGTGTGATTAAATTCTTCTGCATTAGTCTACATGAATATACTCATTTATTCATTTTTTCCTATTTTTAGAACCTATCCTGCTTTGGAGACCCTAACTGAACCTCATCGTCTTGTGGCCTGTCTTCACTGTCTCGTCGCCGTCTCTCGTCCTATGCTGGTCAACACTAAGTCGTATCCCGAAGGCCGACTGCATGTGCTGCCTATATTGAATCTGTGTCTGCCGGGGATCGATCCCAATGACATCAAGAAAACCATGGTGAGTTGGTGGTTTACGGTCCTCGGTTTTAGTAAAGCCGATGTATGTATGTTCAAATAAAATGGAAAAATGCGATTGCATGCTGTATAATAAGGTCAGGGTGACCACCAATCAGGGAAAACAGGGAAATCAGGAAAAAATCAGGGAATTTGCAAATCACTTTTTGGTGGTCACCCTAAAGGTCGTCGCATAAAAAATGTTGAATATTTGAATCCGGAAGCTAGAATTCTCTTTTTCGATTATTCTACGTACCATTTATATCATGTATTAATTTAGTTAACAATTTTCAATGAGTAAAGATATCGCAAAATTACCTACCGTGTTTTCCCATATTTCTATTTTTTTTAACTGTTGCTAGGGGTGGGCAGTAATAGTTGATGGTCTCAGATCTTGCTCGCACAAAACGAATTAGGTGAAGATAAGTGAGTTAAGCACGAAAACACGAATATTTTGAAAAAAATGTTGAAATTTCGCGTGGCTATCCACTTTTTCGCGCCAAAAAGTCGAAATCTGACCTTTTGAGGAAAAAATAAGTTAAAGATGATTTCAGACACTTTTTTCATACCCGTTTTTTACTCCAAACGCATGTTTATGTTTAACGCTTCGATTTCATACCAAAATATCTAAACATATATTATCTTTAACCAAAAAATTTCATATCGATAACATTTTTTTCTCAAAAATTCATCATTTTTGGGTAAATATTTATGTTTCTTTCTAAAAAAAACCTCACTAAATCTAACAAATGTTATATATTTTCAAATAGTGGGCCTATTACTTATTTTACCATTATAAATTCGGCGATTGCTGTCCATGTTAGGCTTAAATTGTTCATTTCCTGATGATGACTTAGGGGGCGTTGATACGGGCTCTTTTTTTTTTTGGTGACCATCCCCGATTCCGTTCACACACAACTATTTCTATTTCACTTGATCTATTGATTAGAAATACTTCTAAATGCATTTCGCGCTGCTATTTGTGATTTAAGAGAGAAAAATTCTTTTTTCTTCCTTGGTAAGTAACCATTTATAATCTTATCACTTACAAAAGTGCATAGACTAAAGCATCAAATCAACCTATTCCGTCTAAGTTCAAACAAAGATAATTCCACATTTTAATATCTTATTCAAATTTCTACGTTGCATATCTATATTCTTTTGATTTCTATTCGTTTTGTGAGGTTTCGCAGCTGAAGAACAAAGTATACGCATCGATATTCCGCGAACTAAGTACCGTATAAGTACTGAAATCAAGCTAATTTCCCATCAAATTCAGGCCTCTGTAATTTTGTTCTTTATTTCGTCTTTATGCATTTTCGATACGTTTAAACGAAGAAAAGGGTTATAACAGATTCTGAATCCAGTATCTGATCTGAGTCTAGCGAGCCAAATAAATAGACCAACATTAATAATACATCAATTTGTGGGAAGACGCCAGCATTATATTTTGGTATATGTGGTATATATAAGTGATATAATTCGAAAAATCAAGATAATCCATTGACATACAGTTACAAAAAATATTTATTTTGAACGGGAAACACCATCAAGTTAATAATCTTGAGAATGTCGACACTGGGCGAATTTTCGATTTGGTTTTGGTCCGAGAATTGGACTTGTATTTATCATAAATTTAAGTATTTAACTAAATAATAACCCGGCAATTGTCGTTTTTTTAAAGGAATAATGAGTAGCAAGCTCCCTGGTTTATGAATCATAACATTTGTTGGTTTTAGTTAGATTTTCTTGGGAAAAAAACATAAAAATGTATCCCAAAAATGATGAATATTCGAGATTAAATGTTTGAATTGTAATATTTTTTGGCTAAGGGTCACACATATTTGGATATTTTGGTATCAAATTGAAGCAGTAAACATAAACATGCGTTTGAAGTAAAAACCGGACTGAAATTAAGGTTGGATACAAGATTTAACTTATTTTTCCTTTAAAACGTCAGATTTTCTACTTTTTGGCGCGAAAAAGTGGATAGCCACGTGAAATTTCAACCGATTTTCAAAATAAACGTATTTTTATAACCAGTAGACCACATGAATTCGAAAAAGTTTTGTGCGAGCGAAATCGGAAATGGTCACCCAAAAAAGTGCTCGTACTGCCCACCCCTACTGTTGCAAAAATACATTCGACATAATTAAACATTAAAAACTCATGAGATGTTTATGTTTTAAATGAGACTTTAAACATGCGATTCACAATTTACAAGAAAGAATGGCGTTTTGCAGTGTTTAATGTGTTTTGTTTCTTTTTCAGGCGACGTTTCAGATCATGTCGACATTCATGAATCTCGTGCCGATTGTTGATTGTTCTGAAGCACTGCATACATGCACCGACCTGACTGATGTAAGTATGGATGCTCTCTGGGCTCGTATTGATATAGATCTAAGCATGTTCGACGTCAGTATCACGATTAAAACTTGAAAATTAAGCTTGAAACCATTTGAATTGCTTGAAATTGCACCAATGATCATGATAACAGCTATGATGGCTTAAATCGAGCCTTAGTTTACACTAGTGACGTCATTCCTTTGTATTCAGAGTACATTATATTAGATAATGTACTGTAAACTAAGTAGGCTAAAGTACCCGGTCAACTCCATTAATTAAAACATTGGACAGGTTCCTCGGCTGCGCCTCGGAACTGTCCAATATTTTAATTAATGGACTGACCTCGTACTTTATCCTATACATAATTTATGTCTAGACTCCTACTATTTCTCACAAAGACTTAAAATGTAATCATGCTTAGATTTTGATAAATATGGGCTATGGTAATGTACTTATGCCACATTGATGAGAATTAGATGAGATGTTTATACCTATATGATGCGATTCAGTATTGAATAAATGATCGTATAATCGATTTTTAATTTTGAAGGCTACAATTTTTAAACACATCTTAACGATCGACTATAAATGAAAATATAAGCTAAGGGTAAACTATTATCGCTTACGGACATGTATGTCTACATGTATATTGTGATCATTATTTTAGAAATTTGAAAGATTCTTGATTTGTTTGTGTAAAGATGCTTTATCTGTGTTATAGGTGGAGAGGGAACTGTGTTCTGCGACTGCCCAGTTTGAGGATTTCGTGTGCCAGTTTATGGACAGGTACCTACATTTGATAAAATTTATATTGAAGGACCTAAATTTGTATTAGATTGAGTGTATTTTCGTATGAAGCTAAGCAATCTATATTTAAGACTCAAAGATTTAACGCAATGGATTTAAACTTGTCAGTGTTTTCGTTTCAGGGATAACGGAACACGGTTTCGCCTTTCAAGTAGCTAAACTATATTTTGATATTTGATACACATCTCTTCCATAAATACAACCGCTCCTTTCTTATCAAAACGTTTTTTTTTTGGTTTCATAGAATCTTCAGCCTGATCGACAACAGTGCCCAGGATCATATCCGCGCCGATAGCACCCGCTTGACCACCCTTGCCCCTCAGGAACAGATGATCGAAGTCGGGCTGCTGTCTACGTTCAATGGCATAGTGCAGCAGAGTTCTGTGCCCATCTATGATGTAAAGATTTTGTCTATTTTTACCCCAATATTTGATTTTTGATAATTGAGAATGGTATTTAAACTTTAAAATTAAAAACTTTGAAAAAAAAAAGAGATATTCATTTGAAAGAAGTTTTTATTTTTGTATCCATTTTACTGAACAGCCAATCCCTTAGGCTTATATTCAACTTTAAAAGTTCACATCTCTATGCAAATTATTTGCACCAATAAAAAATATATATTTGTTGAAAACATTTTGGGTAATATCATAGCCTAAATTTAGACCAGGTTTCCGTTTATTATAACTTTGAAACCTAGTCTAGACTTAGGCTGTGATATTGGCTCTTAACGGCTTTCAAAAGAAGAATATCAAAATTTAGTTTCTCTTTTAACGAACAGGAAATCCTGCGTCGTCTCTTCCGCTTCGTGAGCACCAACGTGTACGAGTTCCACGTGGCAGGCAGGTTCACCTCCAACCTCCTCAAGGCCGTTGTCAAGGTCAGTGGGTCAAGGTCATTTTAATAAAGAGACAAAACAACATCTATGATTAAATTTACGTTTTAAAAACCTGTTGTTTAGAATGCCTGTTTATAAAGGTTAAACATAAAAAAGTATTTTTTTTCCCAAAGCCATTGATGTAATCAAACGTAAATGGAAGGTCTCTAATAATTAAAGATATATGGATACGGAAAATCTTTTGACAAAAATCCGATTGTCATGAAGTTAAAAGTTATAGCTTGATTATTTCTTTCTCCTATAGACTGATGCGAAGAAGACCCTCAAGACTTTCATGGGACACTTTTGTGATATCCTGATAAACCGGTGCTCAGGTAAAGTGCATTTTTATTCATCCAGTTTTCATGCATATCATCGTCTAGAAAAAAAAACACAGAGGAATTTTAAAGAATGGCTTAATGTTTAAGAAATTCTTTAAAGTAAAGTGCGAAATATCTGAGATCTTTATATCTTTATAAAGTAATAACTTAATAATGTTTTCAGATGAAAATGTAGCGAAACTGGAGGAACTAGACCATGAAATCCTCTGGAATCTGAAACTCATGTCAGAGGTAAAATGCTTGAATGATTTTGGAAGTTTAATTTGCGATAAAATTGATATGTTTTAAGTGTTTAAAATAAAAAATTAAAGATAAACTTTACTTTCTCCGGCAAAGTTACTGACCGTGATCAGATAACAATTTGAATGACAAAGCCTTTAAGCTGTTGAAACAGTTTCCGGAAAATATAGGCATACTGCGAGAAAAATATAGGCATACAGCCTTAAGATGTAAAAGAAATGGCCATGCACTCAAATAATGTCAAAGAATGACCTCTGTTTACATCCAAATCCATCGTATTCGTGTATAGTAACCACCTGTAAATAGTCTGATGGTTTTAATGATTTCAACAATCGTTATATTTTCTTTTGCGTAACAGATAGTGCGATGTGACGGCAAAGAGATTCTTGAATATCTCCCGAAGATCAAACAAGTGCTGTCGTATACTCTCCATATCAAGTGCAAGGACGGCAGTCTGCTGGCTTGTAAGTACTCTCATTTACTCGAAGCTTGATAAGTTTTAAACATGATTACCATTAACTTCTTGGTTCGCGAACGTTCTGAGCATCTATCAATATCAAATCCTGGTATAAGTTAAAAGGGCCTAGAAAATCGCACATGAAAAATCTTTACAAACCCTGTAAACCTTTTGGTAAAATCACTCAGATTATCAGTTGTTTTGAGTTATCTCTGGAAGATAGGAGGCTTGATTTAGTATGTAGAATATGCCTTCCTGTCAATTGCATCGATGTATTATGCTTATCGAACAAAATTCGGGTTGGATGCGCTTAAACCGTTCTTGATTTCTGTTTCAGGAAATCTCCTATCTTATTGAGTCAAATAAAATTCGTTTTGTAATTTGGTTCTTGTTTTCAGGTAATCTCCTTGCCCATGTTCTGCGTGCACTGACGTTGCTTTACACGAATAGCCACGAAGACTCCCCGTACAGATGGAAGCAGCCGCTCAGCGAACGGCTACCAATTAGGGTAAGTTTAACCTTATTTCATTTATGACTTACAAAAACACAATAAGTCTACATTATTCTTGCTTTAGACAATAATCCTTTTGCAACAATGCTGGAGGATTTCAAGTTCTAGCTAGGCCAATAAAAATGTTGATATGAATCTTTATAGTAAATTATAGTCAAAGTTCCCCTTGTTATCCCCCGTGAAAACGAGGGGATATAGGGTTGAGCTTGTCCGTCTGTCCGTCTGTCCGTCCGTCTGTCTGTCTGTCAGTCTGTCCGTCCGTCT
>LQRL01183043.1:382-15280 GCA_001703475.1 Hydroides elegans | reverse complement strand
GCTATCGGAGATTCAATGGTAGTTGTGGGAACGGGTGCAGGCGCTATCTGAGATTCAATGGTAGTAGTGGGAACGGGTGCAGGCGCTATCGGGGATTCAATTGTAGTTGTGGGAACGGGTGTAGGCGTTATCGGGGATTCAATGGTAGTTGTTGGAACGGGTGCAGGCGCTATCGGGGATTCAATGGTAGTTGTGGGAACGGGTGCAGGCGCTATCTGAGATTCAATGGTAGTTGTGGGAACGGGTGCAGGCGCTTGTACGGGTTCAGTTATGGTTGAGGGGACTGGAGCAGGAGCAGGTGGACCTATTTGTCTTTTGGAACGTATATTTGCAGCCCGACCTAGCAAAAAAGAAAGACATTTCACGGCTCTATTTTTTTTTCTCTCAAAAATTTGTCCTGATCAGTATTTAATTTATTTTGTGTATTTTAAATGGAGTCATTCAGGTAAATGCATTTACAATCGTATTATTGTGAAAAACTAACCATTGGCTCGTGGAGTCATTTTCTTGGCAGGGTCCCTTCTGCATATAAAAAGTCAAAATATTAGATAATTAATAATTTCTTCGTGTATAGCAAACACCTTGTATTGAATATTCAGTATATATTTTCGTCGTTATGAGTAATTTAGCCGTATTGATTTAACTTTTATAAAGAAATATATATTCATATAATTTGGGATATTTGGCAAATTTTGGCAATAAAACTTGTCACAATTTAATAAAATATTACATGTTTTGTCGGAAAATGCAGACGATTTTAGACACACTTGAACTGCATGCTGCAGTCCCACAACCTACGGAGGGGCCACGCTGCTTTTTTGAATAGTAACCATCAAACCAAGGCTCGGCACTTTTCCCATTGCTATAGTGTACTCCAATATATGGCTCCCATTTCCGGCGAACCATCGAGTCGAGGACCCTACGCGACATGCCTTTACTCCGGACATAACTCTGTGTCATGTGTAAGCCACGTGGCGAAGTTGTTGGTGTTTGAACGTCGACACATCTTGACGCAATCTGGTGTGCTTTGGAAGCCAACGGAAAGCTCCATGTCTGAGTATGGTGCAATAACATATTATTCAGTACGCTCTCAGTAGAACCTCATTAAACCGAATACATATAAACCGAACAAAACAAAACCGAGCATATTTCGAAGTCCGATGCTCTCTTTATCCCCCGTGAATACGAGGGGATATAGGGTTGAGCTTGTCCGTCTGTCCGTCCGTCCGTCTGTCCGTCTGTCTCTGTCCCGTTTGATGTGGGGTACTTTGTGCACGCAAGTTCGATATGAAGGAGTTGAGCTAGGGGTTTCACATTTTATACACGTATAAACCGAGGTCTGAAGTCGTGCCTCGTCAAGGTTTTATCTCGATCGGTTGAAAATTGTCGATTCTGGAGCACTTTAAAAATTGTCGATTTTAAACTTTTTTTCATATGCCAAGCACTTTGTGCAGGCGAGTTTGGTCTGATGCGATTGAGCTAGAGCTTTCGAATTTTATACACGTATAAACCAGGGCCTGAAGTCGGGCCTCGTTATGGTTTCATCTCGATCGGTTGAAAATTGTCGATTTTGGAGCACTTTAAAAAGTAGCGAAAAGTTCATATTCAGATGAGGAAATGTGGGTGAAAATATAAGATATTATCATTTAAGTACGTGGTGTGTGCTTATATGAGCAAACATGCTTATATAAGCATATTATTTTTTAGATAAGTGAAATGATGTTCTTTCTTCACTTGTCTCGTCAGCTGCCCTCCTGAAACATTTTGCGTGTGATTTCATAAGCAATCATGCTTATATAAGCATATTTATAAGCAATCATGCTTATATCAGCATATTAATCAGCAAATTAATAGAGATGTGTTAACACCTATCTGGGGAGCCTGGTGCATTTGGAATTGGCTTACAAAAGTAATCGTGCTTATATAAGCATATTTGCTATGTAAGTTAAATGATATATTTGTTTCACTTGCCTTGTCAGCTGCGTCTCAAAAGTATCTGGGATGTGCTTATATAAGCAAAATTTAATGTAATAAAATTACCTTTTTACTTCACTGGCCGTGTCAGTTGCCTTCAAAAGCATTTTGGATGTGCTATATGAGCTCGTGCTTATAAAAAGCATATTTTCTTTATTTATAAATTGAGGATACTTTTTCCAACTGGTCTCGTCAGTTCAAGAGATGTCTTCAGAAAGAAGTGAGTGATGATGCAAAATGCACTGACCTTCTAGTTTAAAAACATTAACGGATAAACCGAAATTTGGTTAAACCGAATAGTTTTCGCTTGTTCCGAGCTGTTCGGTTTAACGAGTTTCTACTGTAATGAAATAATTGTATTATTTTTTAAAAGGCACGTGATAAATTGGATTTGTCGAAATGATTTTATTCATTTGTAAAGAAAATGTAAGGGATTCCCTTATTAACGAATATTCACCTATCAACACGGATCAGAGCGTCTTGAACAAGCTGCAGCTAATAAAGGAAAAGCGCATGCGCTTATGCATCAAGCGAATAGGCGGGTTCTTCCATTTAAAATTAACACATAGAAGTCTTCATAGGAGAATTACTCACTGAACAGTCTTGACAACGAACCATAAGAGTCACCAAAATTATACCGATAAAACATTAACTTAGCGTTAATAAAATGTTCACTTACCGCTCTTACGTTATTTTTAGCATTTAAACTGTTGTAGAAAGCAAAGTGAGATTCCAATGCCTTATCAAGATTATTTCCACCATGTTTTTGAACCTTTTCATTATTATCCAAATATTCGACTTCACTTTCAGGATTTATCGATGAGCAAGAAAACAAATATAGATTAAATATCCAAAAATATATAGTCATCATGTTTGGTTTTAAATGTCGTAATCCATTTTGACTTCAATATGATAAAAAAAATAAATGAATGCCTATTTATGGTGATAATCGTGAAATTGATATATGTTTAAGTTAATAATCCGTTATTTAATTGAGTTTAATAGTATCGAGAACTTTTAAAAATGGTAAAATAGTAACATTATTTTCAGTATTTATTTAAAGCAGTGCTATACATTTTGCACTGGAATATGTACAATGTAACTCAATTTCTTCGTGTTCTCAAATAATAGCCCTAGAGACTGTATGGAGGTTAATCCTTTGACCGCCCTGAGCAATGCAAGTAATGCTCTGGATAATTAAGAAGTTCGCAAATAAGTTGGTTGTCTCGACATAATAAAAGCGACAAATAAAATGTAATTCGCTTGGTCAGACAATGGAAAATGAAATATTTAATGAGCAGAGTTAAGAAAGACGATTGTGCTGGAGGGTCATATAACGCAGAAACGCAAATAACTGGCAATGCCTGTTTATCGGTCCTACACAAACCGATCGCTCTACATTTTGTTACAGAATGACATATATTGCCATTCTTAAAACTCTCACTCATCAAAAAGAAGAATGACTTATTTTGAGAAAATGTTTGTTACATTCGATTGTCCTAGTCAATGAACTGCACAGAGAGTAGTAAAAAAAAACATGAATCTTATCTTGCTATTAAATACATGAGAATTAGAATATGCATTCGTTGATAAAATTTTTATGTATACGACATGGTTCCTATTTTATAGTATAACCTTCAACAATTACCATAGGTCTAGTTATTTTCTTGAGAAAAATAAAACGCAATATTTAAATGAGAAAATTATGTTTATTTCTGTTACTGAACAAACCGTTTAAGATCAATATTGCAAGACAGATAAGATATGATCAAAGTTACCTAAAATACAAGAGAATATTTTAAGAAACTTCAAATAAATAGCTTTTATAGCACTTATTTCTATGTTAAAAATGTAAAACCAACAATGACATACTGACACGCAAGAACCAAATTTGTCATCTAAATATGAGATGAGCTAACTCGTACATATGTAGGGAAGCATACGAATCTTAAATTACGAATTATACTTATTTTTACGAGAAACGTCTCCCAATGTTGTCAAGGAAAGAGTGTTCTGCAGTTTAATTGCAAACTTAATACATAACCAAACATATAACTTGTTAAAGGTTACTTTAATACAAAACATGGTGGTACAATAAGTGTTTGACCACACTTACATTTGCCTGAGAACGTAAACCTTGAGCAAAATGAGTATTATTATTTAAGTCAGTAGATGGAGAACACTTATTAGATATTAAACATTTATGAAATCTCACACGATTAATTATTTTTTTCAAACTAACAGCATTTGAAAAAAATCTTCTGATTTGATTCAAACGTAGAAGCTTATTAAAGAGGTTAAACAATAATGCAGCATGGGCCAGTAATTAAATTATTACTTTGCAAATAACTAATATATTTTGAAGCCTTGCAAAGTTTATGCAATACATAATATTTACAGAAGAAATGCATAGATGCTTTTGAAAGATACTCATATACTTGTCAACTAACGATAAAAATAGAGCTTTATTCGTTTTTAACAATATAAAAGTATAAAATGTAAAAAACTAAAATACATGAACGTCTGAGTATATAAATATACATTTATCTAAAACCGAGTCATATATAAAATGCATATTTATGAAATTTAAATGAATGATTTGTCGCTATGAAATTTGCTGCTATGTCAAATTTAATATTGGTTAATACGCTTTTCAAAGAAATAACACGAAGTCGCAATAATATTTACATATGATACAAATTCAAATAATGTAATAATAAATTATCTCTGTGAAGTTAAACAACATTAATATGATAAAACGCTGAAGTAATCAAATTTATGTTACCTTAAATAGTACACTTGACAGAATATTCCAATTATAAATCTATTTTGCCAGAATTTGAACAACATACAAACTAAGCCTAAGCAGTAAACTAAATTTATATATTTTTTTCAAACAATGTAACAATAGACATATTTATATAGTTTCGAACAATAATTTGCAAAGACATAATAATTGGAAGACAAGTAGCACCTAATGCAGTATCTGCTTATTGTAGGCACAAAAATAGCTTTAGATAGCTTAAGATAGCCAAACAACATAGAAGGCACTGAATAAAATTTGTGTAAAATTAACTTAAGTTCATCTTTGCGGCGACTATAATAAGTCAACATTTTCTTTGAACGCTAGCAAGATATTTACAACAAAAATACAAAATACACACTAGTGTTAAATATGTCGTTTAAAAAATCCCCCGTAAAATATCATTTTGATTGAACATTCATGAAAGGCGTTTTTATAACTTTTTTTTCACTAAAACTCCCATATAAAAAAAAAAAACTTCATAAGAGCCCAAAGAATATCCCTTTTTGATTTCATTACAAAAAACAACTTTAGATCCATTCTCTTTTTGCAATGGGATCCATTATATTTTCTTAATCAAAACGCACAGCCACGAGACGGCTGATAGCTGTGCATACATAACGGGGTCGATGCGCATGCGCAAACGCTATTTAGCGGCGCAATTGTCGCGCCAATTTGCAAGATCGACAGCAGAAGTCCCTGTAGTAAGGCCACGTGCAGAGTTTGGCTTCGACGATCAGACCGCAATCGGCGTAGAAGGGCTGGTCGACGCAGTCGGCGGGGATATCGACTTCGGCGGCTATAAATGATAATATATCATATGCATGAAGAATGATATTTAAGGCACTTGAAGAGACTTTATTCAACAAAGTGTTGAGCCATTCTCACCGCATCATTCTAATAGGCTGCAGTTGCATGGTGGAATAAGGTTCAAAATTAGAAGCCTGATTCTAACATAGTTATTCGGTTTCGAAATGAATTCTCCACTGCAAAGAAAAAACTGAAACTCATGTTAGCTATTAAACCTTTATACTTAAGAAATTATCCCTTAATATCCATTACAGATGCTGCTACACTAAACTATAAAAAGTCCCTTACTTTTATCAGTGACTGTCTCATCTCGAATCACCGAGATGTAGGTGGACACCGAGGCGGTTTCCTCGCCACGCTTCGCCACGCACTCGTACTCGCCACTGTCCGAGGGCGTTAACTCGGTCATCTCCAGGATGCCTGAAACAATGAAGGAAAGGGATATTTTTTATTAATGAAAAGTTAAAGGGGAATGAATAAAGTATAAGCAAATTGGTCCAGAAAAAGGTGTCATACTTTGCAACGGCTTAATTTTATCCCTTTAACTCTAGCAGATGTGCATACATTTATGCATGAAAAATGACAATATTGACACATTGGAATCAAAGTATATCCAAAAACATGGCACAACTGAACTAGTACTAAATATCTTAGTATTTTATTAAAAGAGCAGATCTAGATATATTTAAATATATTAAGAACAAGCATTATGTATCTTTGCATTATATTCAAATGGCAGACATAGTTAATATAAAATAAACCATCGAGTGTTGTATGATGTGACTATGTCTCAATGCCCTTACCGTCTTCTAAGCTGATGATCCTCTCTTCATATTGAATTTCAGTGCCATCTTTGTACCACGTGATGAGGGTGTCCGGGGACTGCGTGGTCAGCTTACACAGGAGATCAAGGTCATCGGATTCGGTCAGTTCGGTCACATGGGACTCAATCTCAACGGCAAGGGGTGCTGGAAAATGTTTGTGAGAATACAGAATATCATAATGAAGTGTTTATTCTAGGTTCTCACCCATGCTCTCTCGCTCTCTTTCTTATCTAATCTTGTAGCATTTTTCCTTTCTATATCATCTTAGCCGGTTTCTTATTAATGTTAATTCATCGATACAATGAATCTTAGATACACCGAATTATTGCTTTAACATAAACATTATTGATTAGTCCCAAATACTTATTGCCACTTACCAAGCACAGTCAGCGTGATCCGTCTCCTAATCGCCTCACCCACGCCATTATTCACCTCACACGTGTACTCTCCCGAATCGGATACCATCGCGTCCTCCAACACAAGCGTCTCCTCGTCCGCCGACTCTCGTACTTTCTCGCCGTCCACGTTAACGAGAAAGCCGTCCTTTAGCCAACGGATGGCCGGTTGCGGAATACCGCCGAGGACGACGCAAGAAAGAGAGACGGTGTCGCCGATGTAGGCCGAAACGGCGGTGGGGGAGGAGTCGTCGAGGACTGGGGGAACTGGAGGAGGAGAAACAACGCAATATTTACACTCTGAAGACGTACCTTGCGAGCTAATCTGAAGTAGCACGTGTGTTTCGAAACGAAGTATCGTGGTTTAATTCAAAAGAGGGTAAGTAAAAATTCATGTCCGAAATCAAAATGTACTTATTTTGGACTTACAGGTAGAAGTTTATGCAACTTTTTATTAAATGTTAGCCATATCATCTTGATTTATATAAACATTATCCGGTCATGATTACTTAATAGGCATATTAAATATAAATTATATAGGTCTTTTCATCCATTATGTGTCATCTGAAATATACTTAAAGTAACCTATGTAACCTCAACAAGCTTACCTTGAACAGTGAGCATGAATGTGCGCGTATCTGCTCCAAGTGGGTTATACGCCCTACACGCGTACGTATCAGCATCTAACACGTTGACGTCATTAATTTCAAGGGAACCGTCACGGTGCTGTGTCATCCTATCTTCCATCACAAGTGGACGCCTGTGAAAAAAAAATAAGAATGGTTGTATTTGGAAGGGAATTGATTCGATTTGGTATGCCAAGTTTTTAGCTTATTGTGTAGCGAAATCAAAACGTAATGGAATAACATCTTTATTTGCATACATGTACACGTATAAATGAAATCCGGGTCAAAAGTTTCCAGTAATATAGTTCCAAAATCGGCATTATGACCCAGCAAATTTACAGGCAATAAAATTCTATCCATACAATTTCCAGCAATAAAGTCTCTCCAAAATATGTTTTATAGGCAAATCGTCCATTCTGAAATGTTTCGGCAGAGGCCATATTAAACCAATAACATTCCAGCGGATTTCAAGAAGCTTGATGAAATAAATATTTTTTTGACATAAGTAAGTTACTGTAATGGAGTTTCATACATATTGAAATAATACATGTTTCTGCGCATTACAGATAAAAGGTATCCTACCTATTGCGATACCAGCTGATCTGCGGTGCCGGGACACCAGTGGCCTCACATGGCAGTCGCACAGTCTCGCCTTCGGCCGCGTACAACTCTTGGGTGTGCGCGGTGATCACAGGGGGCGACTCTGTTGAAATGCATGGTAACCGTAAGTGTTCACGTTCAGAAGAAAGCGATTTAAATATAAGCATAAAATTGCATCATGTTTTATAATTGTTATCCTAGAAACCGTATTTCGAGACATTGTTCACATGAACTCGGCATAACAACGATAAGAAATACCTGGTAAATAATTAACTTAAATTTTGTTATGGTAAATGTGGTGAAGGTTTATGTATTATTGTGTTATGTATACAAGGATTCTGGGGATATTTTGATTGAAAGTATTGTTTAGGTAAGCATGTTCCTTAAGCTGCATGAATCAGACATTAAAATAATCAGGATATAGGTTAGGATTAGGTAATTCTATTAGAAATTTGCATTACATGAAACTTATTAAAACATTACAATCACCATCAATTAATATTCATGCCACAGCAAACACTTACAAGTCACTTTTTCCATTGAAAACTATACTAATTTGCATATATTCATGTAATTTTACGACCATCCCTCTGTGCCTAGAGGTTCTGCAAAAGTATCTGTTATGTTAAATTACAATCTTATTGATGCAAACTATATGATACTGCGTCTTTGACCCTGCATTCATAACTCTTCATTTACAACAACCCATATGTGTATGCCCCCTTCGGTCTTGATATTATGCACAAAAATACATTGTAACCACCCTTCCTTTCTATTCATATACAATGTTTATTATACAATGTTGTTCCCTGATTATTTTTGTCTCTTTGATCCGCGCCTGCAGCCCCTTTTAAGCACTCACCCTCACATCCCTCCAGAGTCCATCCTTTAGCAGCCGTGATCTCATCAGGACAGCATCCATATGTTGTGCTAGCACACGCTGTTTACAATGATCAACACATAGGTACAGCGTGACATTTCAAGGTCAATTAGATGACACAAATACAAGACAAACAAGAAGACACGGGGTTAATCGAAAATCAAAGCACACAAATAAGGAAATGTTAGATAAATCTCGCTAAACAAAACGTTATGGAACTAAGACTAGATACAACTTGGTGTTTGGAGGACCCTGGGGTTTGCTCATTTACACAAATACAGATAAAAACTTTTACCCAGCCCCGGGGTACTCAAGAGTTATTAACTTTGGCCACCAGATGCTTAAATCATTAGATACGATTGAAAGGAAATGTTAAGCGAGATTTACCAAGTTTCATTATCACTACAACACAAGTTTTACAAAATCATAGTATTAAGAAAATATTACTCAAGGAGCAGGTTTAGAAAGCGGTTCCACTGATTTATTTGTATAGGTTTTGTACAAGTTACTAAGCACACATCAAGTTTCAATTATTAGGGTGTTAGGGTTTTATTTACAGTTCTTAAAACACTGAATTAAAACATGGATTTTCTCAAACCCTTGCTTTCGACATCTTTTTTCTTCTCTCTTTGTTTCCTTTATCCTATCTCTCTCTCTCTCTCTCTCTCTCTCTCTCTCTCACACACACACACACACATGCACTCTCTCTTTATCCGTTCACATATGTCTCACTCTTTTTCTCTTTCTTTCGAACCTCCATAGATCCTCTTTATCTCTCACTTATTTCTAACACATTTCAACCGACTCTCTCATCGTCTTTATATTACCTGGTCGCCCGGGCGTGGCGCATATCTTTCCACATCCGGTATCACAGCACTTGCCCTCGCCTGCGCAGTCGTGGTCGTTGTCGCATTCGTACGTGCAAATCGACATGTCACGTGACAGTTCGGGGCACTCGCCTTCTTTGGGAACTACGAGGGGTTGGAGAGGGAAAACGTGAAAAGAAAAACCTACATGCCAATATGGGAGACTAAAGTCTAAGTTTTCTAAGTCTAATGTCTCTAAGAGTCGATGTGAAGTTCATTTTCAACTAAGTTCTACTAAGATTTAGGATGAATCTACTAAGGTAAACCAAGAGGCAAACTCGTTACATGGACTTTTATGCAATAGTTTAGACTTATTTAACGCAATTTACATAACATTCACTAATGTCGATAAATTTACACGTATTTCGTTCGGGAAACTTTTCTGGTATTTTTATAGTAACTTATTTCTTAAACAAAATTTTAGAATTCCGTAAAAACCATTACAAATAAAGAACATTAAATTAATACATTCAATCAAACGAATCCGGGCCTATCACCGTTTTGGGAATTTTGGATTAAACCATGCACAACAAAATCAAAACATTTTCCGCTCTTTCGCCTGTACTGCTCAATGTAGAATCTACGATCTATGTGACGGGGTAGGGGAGGAAATAAACTCGGTACTTACTTGGTAAGCAAACGGGCACTGGTTCACAGGGACCCCACAGGCAGGGTCTAGCTTCCTCTAGCACGCATTCGTGGTTTTCTGGACATTCGTAGTTCTGTATGAATAATAAATGTATTTAGTTGCCTCTGTGAATTATGACAATTAATTGTATCAATAGATTATATCATTTTCCGCGAAAAAAAAACGTTTGAAGCTTGTATTTCATAAACTTCAATTGGCGGGGGATACCCGCCACGTGCGTCAAGTCCTGAGAAAGATTCGAGCATGAAGTTGATTGAAAAATTCAAATCGCCTAGGTACTCTATGTTGAGTATGATAATGTAAAACTTTAATCGTTTTAAAACTGTATTCATCTGAATAATATATAAATCAAAAGTGACCAATACCCAATTCATATTTCTCTTTTTTTCTCACCTCACAAGCCGTAGCACACTGACACGTGGGGCATCCACGGGCGTCCTTCGACAGACCGTGTTCGCACGCGAGCAGGCACTGGATGGGCGAGCAGCCAGGCTCTGTAGCAGAAAATGCATAGCAAATAGATGCATATGGTTAGATAAAGTGAGACATCTTGAAAGTGAGGACCGCTTTATTACAAAATGTTCCTTTTATTGGATGTTGAAATTGCGATATTTCTTATACATGCATAATTCGTTTAATAAAGTTTTTAATAGATATATTGTTCTATTTTTCAAATAAGAACATTTAGTTTTCCATCTTAAATCATCGAAGAGATATCACCTGTGAGAAAGTGAAGAAATTGTATATTAACTGTATGATGTTAAAAATGAAAATGTGTCTGATTTTTTTCTATTATAAAACCTCATAATGAAATATTTGTGTGCATGCAGGAGCAATTAAGGATTAGTAAAAAGACACTATTAGGACATAAGACTTTTTTTATTTGATAATAAAATATCCATAAAATCAGGTGACCAATGGTTAATTAATGTTTTTTGTTAATGATAAAGTTCATATACATAGGATATTTGCAAAAATTATAATAGGACAGTTTATATTTTTCTGAAGTTTTAGAAGTAACATACAGTATGCTATCACAAGAAATGAAACATGATAACCTTTAACATCATTGCAATTCATTAAATTATAATTCTTAATTGAATCAAATGCATCATGATAGCCAATGTCCATCGAGCAACGTAGGAATAATCATGCACAAATAAAAAAGTATATTGAATAAAAATATCTGTATGAAATATATATGCATAAAAGGGAATATTTTATCATGCAGCAGGTGAATATGTACCGTAATTACTGGTTATACACCGATTTTACAAACAGAACACCCGGGTGCAGGTTATACAAAGGTGCGGGTAATACATCGATTTTAAAAAGATAAAGCGCTCGATTTTGGATTTTCATGTAAAATAGGGTTCAAATTTGAAATCTCAAAGACTCATGACTAGTCTTTGGTAATAATCAATCGATTCAATATCGATTAAAATTTTTAATTAAGCCTTTTATTATGTCTTTACGGACTTTATAAGGGAAGAAATAATTACTATCAGCATATACAAAGCTTTTGCATGGGGTTATAGGGCAAAATTTACAATTTCCTGAAAATGATAAATTTAGGGTGAGGGTTATACATCAGTGCGGGTTATACACCAGTTTTCAAAACATAATTCTTGATTTTCATGGGGTGCGGGTTATGCATCGGTGCGGGTTATAGACCGGTAATTACGGTACCTATTGAAGGAAGGATCGAGATCTATATCTACAGCAGGTATGGAAAGTTACATTTATTTCTCGCCGATAAATATTCAAATGCCAAAATCCAATACACATGATAATAATTATTGTCATGCCAATAAATATGAGTAAGGCAATTCAACTGTGCATATATTAAATATTGGTTGGAATGCATCTCGTACTCGCTAAATAAATGTACAAGTAACCATTGAATCATTTATATATGGAATTTTCATGTTATCGTTAAGTCATCAAAAATTACAAATGCACACTAGCTATTTCATAATTGCACAACAAATATCAAAATGCAAATAACAGAATCTCGAGTCTATATTTTAATAATTCGGATTTTACTCAGCCTTATTCTACACACAACAAATAGTGAATCAGTCTCTAGTTCATTTCAACTAAAATCATTCTTGGTTAATCAGCATCCAATTCCACCATTTCAATTCTACAGTGCGATCAATTTAGTACAATCTCGTGCTCTATATACACCACACCTTAATTTGGTCATTCCAAGCTAGAGTCTACGTATTGTCCACAGTCAAACAAAGAGTCTATGTACATAATCTATACCCATATGTCAAAGGGACATATTAGTTTTTCGGTATACCTGTAATGATCCCATTATCCTCTTCAATAATTTCCGGTTCTCGCGTGGTCGGCGTTGTCTCAGTTACAATCTCTTCCTCGCTTTCGTCGTCAAAATTATACTCATATCTGTCGTCATCATATTCATATTCTATGACGTCATCACCGTCATCGTCGTCGCCATATTCATAAATGACCTCGTTTTCGCCATCGGGATATTCCTCTTCATATCGGTTATTATAATCATCACCATCTCCCTCTACATCATAGATATCGAAATAGTCGTCGCCATACACATAGTTGGTTTGCTCATCGGAAAACGATTGGCACGAAAACAGACAGTCCTCCTCGCTCACGAAATTGTTTCCGTTGCTCTCGCAACCGCCGTACCAAAAGCGGTCGCAACGCTGTTCAAGCGCGTCGTAATACCAGCGCACCTGGTAGTCGTAACAGGGACCCAGTTCCGGTTCGAGGAGACAGATGCGGTAGGCGGGTTGCACTGCAAACGGGTGGATCCATAGAGAAATTAGTGGTGAAAGCGTAAAAAAAGTGGGGGTGGGAGATGAAATTGGGAGTATAAGCGGGGTATAAACTGCGGGTATAAACAGCAAATGGGTATGAAATGAAAAGCAGCGTATATATTTTGAAGCGTTGGTGTAATATGACTGAAAGTATGGTTCAGTGCGATATACATGTAAATAAGAGAATACCTATTAAATCAGAATAAATGACTAAATATAAATGAATAAATATGATATGGTCGGTGCAGACATTTTGAACAAAGAAAACTGAAAACAATTTGCAAACAAATGGAAAGCATTCAAATAAATCTTACTATAAAGCGAGGTTTAAAAATATATCAAATTGAATAAGTACAAATCTATTAAATTGATAAGCATATAAAATTTTTACGTTTGAGCAAATATAATATGGGGATAAAGCTCGATAACCACTTCAATCATATATAAATATATTCTAATAAATATAGGCTATATCGTACTAGCAGCAAAAACGCAAAATAGGTGAAATTATAAACGATAGATATTGATAGAATAGAATACAACAAATTAAATAACGAAATGAAGTTTGAAGAGTAAAATACTTTTTGAAAAACACCATGCGTAAACGTAAAGTATATGATAGGAAATCATTGGTCGCGCTAACATAAGTACGTCGACCCAACCAGGCGTTCACATCCTAAATAATATATATGAAAGGAATCGCCATTATACATAGAGCATCCCGCTACTTCAGACCCGCTTACCCTCGGTCGCCGAAATCTTCGTTGTCACTTCCGGTGTAGTCGTAGGCGCTTCCGTTGTGGTCGTTGTAGTCGTCGTGGTTACCGTAGTTACCGCTTCCGTTTGCGCGCGCGTTACATAATCGCCCTCGGCGCCCAGACACGAACTCTCGCATTGCTCTCGGTTATCGAAGCGGTTGCCGTTTCCGCCGCAACCACCGTACCAGAAGCGACGGCAGCGACCCAGTTTCAGGTCGTAGTACCACAGTGCCTCCCAGTCGTCGCATGTACCCATGGATTTTGGTTTGTAGCAGAAGGCTGTTTTGGGGTGGGCGGAGATGGGAGAATGGGGGAGGGGAAGGATGTGTGAATAGTTGTATTATTTCAAATGGAAGGAACATATTAAGTACAACGGTAAACTGATAAAGATGTAGGTTATAGTAAACCTTAACTAAAATCTATCATTATCGGAACCAATATCTTGATGCTTCCTTCAGGTGAACATGATGAATTAAAACATCAAGACATAAAGCTGGTGACCTCTTAGTGAGGAAAATGAATTCTAGATAATTTGTCGACAAAAAGAGTTTGAATTTGAAGGTAGATAAGTTTAAAATTTAACAAATAACAGCGAACATTTGATGTTAAGATTAAGCGTCAAACAAACTGAAGCAACATTTGAACACAGTTTAATAAAACAATTTGTCATACAATAACAAAAGAGCAGGAACATCAAAACGGTAACATTTATCCTTATCTAACGAATTCTTAATCATCTTAACATAAACTAGAAGGTCAGTGACCTTGGATCCCCCGTGAACTTCAAAAATGCGTATATGCAGGATGGTCAGTTTTTACTAAAATTAACTTTGGAAATAACGAACTATTTTGCAAATAAACAAGATCATGCGATGAAAGAAGAACAGAGAAACATTTTGCATCATA
>LQRL01183038.1:15754-28036 GCA_001703475.1 Hydroides elegans | reverse complement strand
AATTAGATGTGTGTTATTATAATTTATATAGTTCTCTCAACTTCGCTTCTTAATAAGCGTATCTGAGAGATATTCAGCTTAGTCGTTAACGTCAACAACGAAATATCCGCCATGTTTTAATGTGTGTTTTCGCTGTGTTGGACAGTTTCGACCATCGCCACGTAGTGTGTTCTGCTTGCCTGTAGCTGCTACGCCTTCTGTGGACTCTCCTGCCAATCGCTAGTGATCTACCGTCTACATCGCCGTGATCACAATTCAGGTTAGACATTATTACCGATATTCACAACAATATAATCTTAACTATATAACAAAAAAATCTATTATGAATAGTATTTGAATGGTTTTAAAATAATAACATTTAAATAAAAAATATGTATAAGTTAGTATCAAGTTAACTAAGGGTAGTGATTACATTCGTTTCCGAAAATGAGTTTGTGATTGCATGGATTTTCAAAAAGTACTGACCTGAAAGTAATTTGGTGACAAATAAGAAAAAGAAAACGTTTGTTTGAAAGTAACTTGAAGTTTTTTATATTTAAGTTTGATGGTAGGTAACTCTGTGGGTTTTCATTAAAAAAAAACAAAATAATATAGATTTATATTAAATATATATTTATATGTTTTAGGATTTGAACATATTTTGATAGTTATGTAATTTTAACATTATTAACAATCTATTATGATTATGAATAGACTGGTTTGAAAGTGGTTTAATTTAAGGAAGAGGGTTTATTGGTTCCTTTCAAGTTAACTGAGGGTAGTGATTGTATTTGTTTCAGAAAATAAATTTGTGATTACTTGGATTTTCAAAAAGCAATTTGATACCAAAAAAGAAAAAAGAAAAGAAACCGATTATACCATTTTAGAGATAGGACTATGCAATTAAAACAAATAGCTTTTGTTTGAAATTAACTTGATTTTTTTCATTTTAAAAGACATGTATTTCAATGCATGCTATGTATTCTTATGTATATTGGTTCTCAATATAAATAGAAACTGTTTGAAGTAGATATTATCTTTTTCGATGAAACCACAGAGGGAAAATACAGAGTTTAGTTATAAAGAAAGAGAAACGTAACAAGATGATGCAAAGACTAAACGGAGTGCAGTGCAAATTTAACAAGTATCTGGGTAAACGGTACAACATCACTTGAAGTTAAAAGGAGAATGTAAAACAAATGGTATCTCAAGCTCCAAAAAGTGAACCAAAGATAGCTAATGAGCGCTTATCGGTTTTCTTCTCCGTGTCTCATAGTCAATATAAACCATCGTACGACTAGAGCGCAATTTAAGTATTATTCCTATGGCCGTTGCTGAATCTACCGCACAAGATAAGAAACTTAGCGGCGTATGTGACCATATTCTTACTTACATTGACTTCATTCATGGAAGAATTCAATGTGACCTTATTGATGTTACATTTAGGAACAATCACGACAATAACATATGGGCGGCGGGGATCAGCGTACATACAGACAGTAAGCGACAAGCAGCAGAAGCGCCAAACGAAACAGAGGTTAAATACTGAAGATTGATTTAGTATAAATTATTAGCCTAGGACTTCCTTGATACATTCAGGTGTGAGATTGAAAAATGTAGCAGCATTAAAACACAGGGAAGCCTGAGTCGAATGAAAAGCAACTGGCGCATGATGGTACTAGAACCAGTTGTGAAGAAAATAAATGTGCGATAACATACGTGTATGATATATTGTCATCTCCAAGCATCCTTATACATACCGAGGATATGTACCAAATAGCAGATGGTTGATTAAGATGGACGGCGCTATTTGCACGTATTAGGCATCATCAGGAGAGGTCTGGTTAAACTCAACAGTAGTTTAGCAATGAAATAAACTAATGCTAGGGTAAATTCAGTTTTGTAAGGCAAATATTCCGGGTTCACGAACAAATGAAAAAAGGCAATAAAGGCACTTTAGGGTTGCTGGGAATAACTAGCGAAAAACAAACAAAGATTTCATCGAGAAATATAAGCGAAACATTACAGTCCTTATATTGTCATGTTCTCAAGCATTATTATAGAGTGAACCGTGAACCATGATATCTTCCACACAGTAGGTATTGAAAATATATACTTTGTGTGACATATAATGGTGGAAGGAAACGCCTAAAAAGTATTAAAAAGGTAAAAAAATGAATTTGCTGTCGTGTGGCAAGGACATGAGTATTTGGCGGACAACCAATCAGAAGCAAAAGCCTCTACTTTACGGGACCCATAACGAATCATGGCAAAATATAATAAACTGTGATTATTCAGTAATTTAATAATTGATTTTTCTGTCTGTAGATAGTAAAATCATTCTTTTTTTTCAAACTGATGGGTTATAAGAACTGAGCTGTTGAGGGCATAGACGGTTTGGCAAGTGTATACAGCTCGATTTGATTTGACTCTTAGACAAAAAAGCTTTTGACGTATGCTTGATGCCATATGGATTAACTTTTCATTATAAATTCCAAAATTATAAGGAGAATATTGCCAAGACTGAAATTGTCCATGGATAATCATGGGCCCTGTTTCGCTTGCGTGAAGACAAAAAATGTCACAATATTTTGCATGAATATTGAATACCTTCAGAAACAATTTCACCCTAGCTGTAAAAATCGCAGAATTTCAGAATTGTTATTTGTATTTGTGGAATAGAACTCACAATCATTTATTGAGTCACGACTATGTTTTGGGTCAATTCCTTTTTAGTAATAGAATCAACATGAAATTAATATTTTTGATCAAACAAATAAAATATTGCCCATGCTTTGGTACTAGCGTGGCCATGGTCTTATTCTTTAAGTAAAATATGTATATTCTATTGTCAAAAGTAAGTGACCCAAGTGGTCAGGGTGACTCGATAAATGGTTTTGAGGTCTATTTCAAGTAGAGGATATTACGGAATTATGGAACAGTATTTCACTCTTCCCTTAGTTTGAATTCATAGTAATTTTTAATTCTACATTATTCAACTTATATTTTTATTGCAGAATATAGGTGTATATATCCTCTTTACATAAATAAAACATTGTATTACTTATACAAGCCAATAAAATGTTGAAATCGAATATAAAGTTGACAAGTGGACATAACCATATTATACAATTATGGAACGATTTGTTTCAATGCAATAAAACACATTTTTCGAGCATAATTTTAGGGAGGAATCATTCTGGTTTAGGAATAGAATCATACAAAATTCATTATTGCGCCAGAAAACATTATTTCAGGAAATTAATGATCAGATTCATACCAATTTACAATATTTTATCCTTTATATAATCTTGAATAATGAATCTTATATATAACGGCTACTTTCAAAGTATTCAAAGTATACGGCGACTTTCAAAGTATACTTCTAAATAAACCTCTAACGTATCTTATAGGCATATTCATCATAGAATTATACTTATAGTAATTAAGGTGTTTTGTTAAGTGAGCATTCTATTGACATAAATAAACGTAAGGTGTAGGATGTCTGATTTGTAGATTTAGTCTATTAAAAAATTGTAATTTTGTTATAGTCATAGAAAGTTTAACAAGTATATAAATTAAAAACTGTCACGTTTACAGTATGTGATATGCCCGACATTGACATACCTGACACAAGCATTGATATTGTTCCATAATTGTATTATGGGCCTAAACTCACTTGAGTGTGACAACGTGCTGCTATTATCGAAAGTATTACTATGATCAGATTTTTCTTTTCAGCATCCATAACTAATATATACACCTATCATTTAAAACAATTTTATTCTAATATAGAAATCTGGATTAATGAAAAATATATATGCAAACACAAAGTATAGTGAAATTTTGTACCATAATTCCGTAATATCCTCAAATCAATCATGTAGAGCCCAGTTTAGCTAAAATCCTTTTTTTTTCAGTCACAAGAAATAACTTAGATTAATGCTAAACATACAGCAGCTTAGGCGCTCTTATGAGCTTCGTGCACAAAGTACATGTCTATAAAGAACGTCTTGTATTTGAAAAACGAAGCTGCGTGAAGCCAATCCCGGAGGAAATCGCAATAGAAAAAAAACAATCAGACAAAATCGCATCATTTTTGTACACCTGGAGAAACCCCCAGCATCGATTAATGTTAAAGTAACAAATCCAACCATTCCAATCTTATTCCTTTATTTCATAAATCACTAAAATAAGTTTATAAACGACTCTTTTCTTTTGCAAAATCAACAGCATGCATTCAGAATATCAAATTCGCGATGGAATAATTTGTCATTGCAATTGAGGTATCTATGCACATCATTGAAAATGTTTCAATATCGTTACGAAGTCAAATGGGGATAAGGTAATTGTTTAGATGGCAATTAAGTGGAGAGATGATAGGTGTGTATTCACCTTCATCTTTTGATTAGGGTTTACAATCAAAATACAATTGCAATTAAGTGGTTGAGTGAAAAATGCAATTTACTTTACTGTTTTATGAGGAATAACTGATGTGGTTAGCTTGTTATATTGTACCATAATCTATCTTTCTCGTAAACGCTTGTTTTTAGATTTTATCCTCAAAATTATGAAATAAACTATTTTCATTCACATTTATGTATGAATCTTCATATTTTGATACAGTATAATTTGTGCATTCTTTCGGCATTTTCCAAACATTTGGGTTTCCTCCGATTGGGTCTTTCACATAATAGGGTTTCTCCATTGGGCTTTTCTCCATTAAGGGTTTCTCCCTCCGGTGCGCGGGAAAAAGCCCTGTAGGGCAAAATCCCCCCGATTTTTACAGCTAGGGCGAAAGCCCCGCGATAAAAAAAATAATTTAACTATTATTTATTATTATTTGCGCAAATATGTTTCGGTTTAAGACATCAAACAATGATTATAATCAAGCAAAGAAAGTATGAACATTGACATTACTGATTGCAATTTTGGAGTTAAAGGGGGAACAACCGTTTCAGGAATACTTCACACCCTTATAGTTCTTAAACAGAAAATGCAATGCAAAATATTTTGAGTATTGCAAATTTTTATAGCAAAACGCGGCTGATGTTCAAAATATGAATATTCTATGTTTTAAGATATAAAAGATATTGAAGAAAAAGTATATTTCACTATTTTTTTCTCATTTAAATGTTGAAATAATTGTGTGCCTCTGAGATTGGACTGAAATCTAGTGTTGATAATTGACGGTGTCTATTCGAGACAAAGTGTGTGAATCGAGTCGCACGTTACACGGGTTCGTGATAAAACCAATAGTCTACAAACAATGTGTTTAATTCATGATTAACTTGTTTACATGATAGCTTATGGAATCTTTTGGAGTTCTGTAAGAATGTGTCTTGTGTGTATGAAGGCGGAGGGGGGGACACATCTATTGATTTAATAAGGGCATTACAGTCGCAAAATCTGTAGACTAGCATGATTCAGAAATACAGAATAACCCAGAAATATTCTCCCATTGCTCTATTATAGCAATAAAAATGTGTGACCATCATTATGGCAAACATGATAACGATAGAATTCTATCAAATAATAGTAATAGTAATGATTGACATAAAACTTGTAATAAGTTGGTCGCATTAAAAGCCCCCCCTCACAGTTCCATTTCAGTTGAGCACGAGACGAAAGTAATCCTACATCAGTCATCAAATATAGAAGCTGACCATAATATTTAGGACGTCTTTAAAGCATATATGTGATAGAGTAAAAATTATGGAAATCTCATTATGAAGCAATAAGGGCCTGTCCACATTGGACGCTTTTCGTGCTTTTATTTCCCAACAAAAACCTGTCTTCAAATTTATTTCTTAGGGGAAATTAAAAATAACGAGCGGTAAGGTAGCTTTTTACCGCTTTTTCTGTTTCCCTTGCGGAATACATTGGAGGACAGGGTTGTTAGAAAAACAAGCAAGAATAAGCTTTCAATGTGGCCAGGCCCTTAGATTTTCTCATGAGATATAACCAAAAACGGGACATCTATCAACAGAGCACGCCCCGATTCGGTCCGAAAAAAACACGTTTGAATTAAAATTTGAATTTCGATTTTGTTTATTATAAGTGTCTTACGCAGCTTAAGTTTGTTATTTTCAGAGAGTATAAGTGAGAAAGAACCTTAAATGCTGTTGCATGCGAACACTACGCATGCATTTATCGAGACGTCCTAAAATATAAAATCAGTGTCTACCTATCTAGGGGCCTTCCCCATCAACACAGTTATCTCACAGAAAGCCTGGTCTGTGATATCTCAGTGAGTATCGAAACGTACCCAGGTTTTGAGAGTCCTGTGAGATTGCTGAGATCATGTGAGCCTTGTGTTAGCTAACACAGGCTCACGTGAGGCTATTGTGATATTTTGTGACCTCATAGTGAGCCGCACAGTGTGAGTCACACACAATGAGATTCGCATGAGTCTCACGGAAAGCTCACATGAGCTTCCATGTTTACTGGGTTAGCACCAAGTGAACATTTGAGCAAAATTTGCAGGTCACGAATTAATTCCTGAGACGATTATTTATACTATAATGGTTGATTTCATTGCGAAAACCCTAAATCCATATACACTATCAGCTAATTCGATAAGTTAAATAGGAGACATGTTTATGCCGCAATCAGTTGGTCTTATATATTTTGCTTGCTGGAATAAAAATATATCTTCGTCATATTTAATATAAAATGACAATATGGATGTTAAAATATCGCGGGGCTTTCGCCCTAGCTGCAAAAATCGCGGGGCTTTTGTCCTATGGGGCTTTTGCCCTACAACCTCTCCGTCCACCCCACGAAGCACCCCTTGAGGCCAAACCGTTATTCTTGTATCACGCTGTATATTTTAGGAGTCAACCAATTGAGATCTAGATATATATAAATGAGCAAAAACTTTCCCTCTATATTTAGAATACTTACATAAAAACACACACACTTGACGGTTTAATATATATCACTAAAATTAAATAATAACAAGTGGAAAGCAATTTACACAGCGCCTTGTAGCATGGTATCCTTATTGTACTAGCTTTGTCCACGACTTAATGTTATCATTCTTGAGTCCCTAGCCAGATAAAACTCATCAAATCGTGCCAAGTGATGTGATAAATGAAGTGCAAAATTGCTGTGTGACCACTAAATAAAAATTAATCAAGGCTTTACAAGGCATTGATGGTATTTAGCGCTTAAGTATCAATGTAAATAGCAAATGGAATCAAGAATATGCGTTTTAATATTGCCATGCATTAAGTAAGGTAATTGATATTTTATGGTTGTTGCATAACCTCTATTAACGCAATCAGGGTGATAAGAGTAGTATGTTGATTGACACCTGATGTGACTTTGAGGCTGACCGGGTCACGTTTATATAATGAAGATGTAGTTTATTTAGAAAAAGACCCTCCATTTCTGGAGATTAACCGAGATCAATTTCAGAGTTAAAAGAATCCCTTTGTAACATGTCATTCCATTCTTGCCCTTGTAAAATTCGTCATTCTAAAAGAATGCTATAGCGTTTCATTTGCCTCTCAGAGCTAAAAGACTCTGTAACTTGTCATACCATTATTGCCCTTGTAAAATACGTAATTTTAAAACCATGATATGACGTCTCATCTTATTTGCCTTCTTAATAGATCATGATAACACACGAATGAATTTACTCATGGAACCAATAGTCAATATATGTTTCGACCCCTGGGGCGCGTTCACATAAACAGATAGAAAATTGCTCGACACCTGTTTTTTCTGTATTTTATACCAATCTCACTTGAATTGACATAAATCGCACACTATATATATTTAGTGATTTTGGTATAAAATGCAGTACATACAGGTTTCGAGAATTTTTTTTCGCCCGTGTCGCATGAACGCGCCTTATTATTTAATGCGTTAATATATTGGTGTATAAAAATGGACATCAAATTTATAAGTTTAATTGATATTGAATTCAATTATTATTATTTTTTTTGCTTTAACAAAGATTTCTTCTTTTGATGTTATATTGTAAAATTAGTAAACTAAAATCTTGAAGCTTCTTCAAAGAGACTGACATTACATAACAGTGAAAACAACCAAAACCGGCATTTCTAAGATGACTTGGCGCAAAATTGCTTTCGCAATATAATGGCTTATGAGGATTTTTATTAAAAGGTAATCACTGATTAAAGTAAGTGAGATGAACAAAAATCCCCATTCATAAACTTAAATAGTATCAAGGATATGTTAATGAATCCTCAATTTTGACCAGTTCTTGGGTTATTCCAATGTCCTTCAATAATACAGATAAGATATAGATAAGAACAAATCTTGGCATATAAAAAGGAGAGAGTTGACTTGGCAAAGCATATCCATTGGAACGATACAACCAATAAGAGGTAGGGTTTTGATTTTTTTTGAAAACAACATAATAACACTTCATATTTTATGCGTTACAAAATTGTAGCAAAACAATAATACTGAAAAGAATAATGATGGTTTGTTTAAATTCAAATTACTAGATTTCAAGACTATGTAACATCATAAAAAAAACAAATTGAACTATTTTTCTCTATAGAAATGATTATTTTCAATTAAAAGAGCAAATCTAGGTATGGCCATCGAGATTATTTTGATAATTCAATTGAAGGAAACTTTATTTTAATAATATGATCATGCTTAGTTTGATAATTAAGGTAAATTTAGGTCTAATAACATTATGCTGTTCATCTATCTAAAGGTTTTCCTTGGTTGAATCCTTATCATAGAGGCAATCAATTATTGTAATTGAAAATTCAAAATTAATAAAACCTTAAAAGTTTTTTTACGACTAATTTTCTGTACATGTAAATTTATATTTAAGAAAATAAAATAAAGGACTTTTTGAAATCACAAAGAAACACAATTAACCTTTTATGTTACAAAATAATGTATTTTAAGAATATCATCATTTTACCGTTTATCAAACGACTGATTTCCTAAGCAGCCTTCTATCACATCATTTAATCCTCACAAAAGATTTCCCAGCAGGTCACTTTTGTTTTCGTGAAGATTTAGAAAAATTATCAATTTCAGTTATATATTTACCAGCTATGGGAAAACGAGGTCAAAGGCAGATAAATTCAACGGGTCTTATTTAGCTTCAATATTCGTTTTAAAAGTGTAGTCCATTATTCCTTCATCAGGCAACGAAAACAAAAAGCGCGTTAATATAGATGAAATTAATGCGATTTTTTTTCGTGAACAGAAGGGACAATTGAAATGAATTTGTGTATTTCAAAATTTATAATTCTAACAGCCATGGGTAAAGGCGCATGCGCAGCCGCGGACAAATCCCCCTCCGCCACAGATCCAGAACGCCCCATTGCCTGGGAAGAGATCCGGAAGCACAACAAAACCAAGGACCCCTGGATTGTTGAATTATAATCTATTCATCATCTCAATTCTTCATTTTTCGCAGTACAGCGGCCAATAAATACAAACGATACGCAAAACTATCATTATAGTATGCATATATATATATTTGTTTGTTTTAAACAAAGACATAAGAATCATGTTTTAATTTTCAGTCAATATTTGATTTTGTTATAAAATCTTACTTTAAAGCCATGGGTAAAGGTGCTTGTGCAGCTGCGGACAAATCCCCCTCGGCAACGGACCCAGAACGCCCCGTTGCCTGGGAAGAGATCCGGAAGCATAATAAAGAGAATGACGCCTGGATTGTATTGGAGGGAAACGTTTATGACGTCACAGAGTTTAAGCAGAGACATCCCGGTGGCTGGAAGGTGCTGGAAGATCATTCGGGACAGGACGCATCGGTGAGTTTGATTGATAAAACGAATCTCAGATATAAAAGTTTTAATGTTAAAAGTCTTACTAAAAATGTTTCTTGAGTCAAAAATCACAAGGGAAGAATGCATAGTACATTTTGCTGTGAGATCAAATTTGACCGCATTATTGCAAATAGTTCAGAAATCTAGCCTTTAACGTTCAGAATTTCGACAGCATAATAAGAGTTTATTATCACAATATTCTGATATTACTGGAGTATCAGGGGAGAGGGGTCCGTTTAAAAGCTTGCCCTTCACCAAAAAATATATTCGCAAGAATCAATTTTAAAAAGTGCAACAATTAAATCTATATATTGAACCTCAGTGCATAAACATGATTGATGGAAACCTACTTGTACGACAAGAAAATCCTTAAATATGTTTTTGATTGTCGTTTGATTTGCAATTAAGTTTAATCTGTAAGATTAAGTTTTATCCCAAATGGAATTAGAGTGCTGTTGAAACTAGTTCATAAGCAAACTTGAATGGAGAGTATGTCTATGGAAAAGCAATTAAAGAGATAGTGCTTAAAGTTAATCAAGCTTAATTTGACACATAGCTCTTAAGAGAGTAATTTATGTTTTGTTTCAACCTTGGTTTAAGATGTTAAACTTGTTAAAGATTTACCACTTAAGAATAGGTTACAGAGTAATTATTTGCAATTGAAAGTGCAGCTAGTAACATGTCATGTTGATTAGTCTATCCAGATAGCAATGTTTGTTTATTTAAGTTAAGTTATTTAAGATAAGTTAAAGCTAGTTTTTTTTCGAGCTCTTTTAATTGTGATGTTTATCTTCTAAGTGCTTCACGTATTTTGCTAAGCACATTAATATGCAAACGAAAATCTATCGAATCGACTTTGTTTTGCTATCCATGCTGCATGTTCAATTGATACTCCGATATTTTCATGAATAAAACTAATCATCTGAACCGATAGAATTGTAATACCATTCAAAACACAGACAATACTTACCATAGTTTTCACGCATGTTTTATATTACATTGCTTTCGGTAAAAACAAAGAATCCATTAATCGGTTCTTACTCAAACTATGACTTTAAAAACTATATACTATTGCTACTTTTTTTTTTACAGAATCCGTTCGTCATGTACCACACCGATTCCTCTCTGCCGATGGTGCGCAAATTCATGAAGGCCTATCAAATTGGAACTCTGTCGGAGGAGACCTTTACTGAAAGTCGATCGGCCGCCATTGAGAAAGACTTCCAGAAACTGTGGCAAACTGCTAAAGAAATGGTATGCTAAAATGCTTTAGTTTTGGTGAAAAAGTGAATGAATTATGTCTGAAACTGTAAAGCATAAAAACTGATTTATCAACTTATTTGGAATTAAAATGGTGTTTAATCATCTCAAAAAGGTTGTTATTATGTTCAATTATATTTTTGATTTTAGTATATACTTTAATTGATAATAACAAGTAAAAATATGAGCCTGATTCATTGAACCGAACTTTAAATGATTTATGACATAGATATATAAATTTAGAGGTTTCATATATCTATTAAAAATAATTGATCCAGATAGGTGTGTTATTTGTATATGTATATATGTATGCAAATAGTTCTTATTGGGCCCCCGGCGTATGCAACAGCGTTTTTGAATTCGTTCAAATCTTGCATTTCAATTCAAGCATTCCAATCTCGCTTTAACTAAACACAATTCATAACTATTTTGGATTCAATGATTTATGTTTATTATATTTTCCAGGATCTCTGGACCCCAAGCGTCTTCAGCAACGTCTTTGAATTTGTGCAAATCTGGTTCTTCGAAATTCTGGCTTACGTCATCATCTCCCATTATGGAGCAGGGTGGCTGCCTTTTTTGGCTGCTAGTGTGTGCATTGGCGCTTCTATGGTAACCAAATGATTTATCTTCGATTTTATGATATTTTTTTTAAACAAAAATTATTTTCATTGACATCGCGTTTTGTTCATGTCAATATCATATCACACTATGGAGCTGGGTGGAACAATGCTTGGCCGCTAGTGTATGCATCGGCGCTTCCATGGCAACCACATGAACCTTTTATCATTTAAAAAAAATGTTACGTTTGTCTTTACTGAAGGGTTCCACAAATATCAGGAGTACTTAACGAATGATGTTTAGATGTTGGGTTAATATGACTCATTTTGTATGAAACGAATTCCGCCGTAGCTTATAGTGATGAACTATTATTTTTTAAAGTAAACTCTTTATTCTTTTTTTGCCAGCCAGGAAAGCTAAAAAACGTTGCCAGCAAAACGCTGCCAGCAAGAATAGATACTCTTCAATGTTTCATGTCCCTCTGAAAGTTTATTGAAATTAGTAAATTCCAATTTTCAACACTAATTCACTAAAAATAAGGTATATTTCGCGTGGATATCTAATTCTGTAAATCTAATTTCCCAATATAAATTTTTTAAAAAAATCATATTTGTTCTGTTCTGTGTAAATGCCAGCAAGGAAGATTTCCCAGCAGAATAGATCTTTACCGAATAAATCGCTGGGTACT
>LQRL01183038.1:0-12345 GCA_001703475.1 Hydroides elegans | reverse complement strand
AGGATTGAGCGATGTAGGGGATGGGATGGGATGGGGGGGGGGGGCGTGGTTTCAAATGTTATTCGTATGGGCAATTCAACACGCTGCACAAACAATGGTCAGGTTTTAAAATTCATGTCACGTTTTTCGTGGTTTCCCATGAGGAACACATAAGACAACACGGTTATTTAGGCGATTAAGAGCGAGGAAACAGTAACAGGTACCTAGAGATTATCACGCAAGGATGTATCCATCCCCGTACAGTTGCAGCGTTATACATTGATATAGAAATTATAGCTGTTTACTAATGGGTTGGTCAAATTATAAGCTGTTATTTGACAAGGAAAATTGGTGTGCTAAAATGTGAAGCAATAAAATCAGATGAGATTGGTAAAAAATAAATTAACAACAAACCGGTCACGAGCAATTATTTGGTTGTTATATGTGAACACCCCTTTTATATAAGCAAGTAAACATTTTATGATTATATGATTTTTATAGGTATCTGCTTGGCCCACCCTTGTACATGCCTGTTGTCTTCCAAATGGTTTCCATCTTGTTTGCAATCCGACGACGTAAGATTGGTGTAAGTATGAGTACATTATGACATTGATATAAACATGCAAGTATTGATTTAATGACATTTGTATTTTTGAATGACATTGGATTTAATATTTTATTTTTTGCGCAAAATATAATAAACATTTGAATTCGATTTAGGAGGTCCATAAATCAGTATATTGTGAATTGTGTGACTCACCGATTTAGATGTTGATAAGACACTGTTAGGGTCTGGCCATATTGGAAGATTATTCGAGTGGTTTCTTTGTTCACAACAAATGGTGTTACCTATGTATTCCTAAATGCCATCGTTGCGTTTCCTAAATCTAGGAGCGTTTGTGGGTTTCCTATAAGAAATGCATTGGAAAACACAAATTATATTCGTTAAAACAAGTTCGAAAAAGCTTTCCATGTGGCCAGCACTTCATTTAGAAAATTTCATTTCATATTTCATGTTGTTATATAGGACATGGCTTCGATCGCAATGCACTTTGGCAAGAACATGCTGCTTTACAGTCCCTTCATGAGCGCCCCGTCTGTCTTTCTACTGCTCTTCCTCGGAAAGTGAGTTTGAAACATATGCTTGACTATTCAAACATTATAAATATCCTAGAACTTAAAAGAAAATCTGCTTTTCCTCAGAGAGTGATACCGCTTCACTGACCTCTCTATTTTCTATTGCATAATTTATTTGTTGGTATGATTCCGGGTAATTTATTATCTATTTTGTTAAAGATACATTACCATATGCTTATGGAATCAGTGTAGCATAAATAAATATTCAATGATTTTGTTCAATGTCAGTACCGAGCATTTTCCGTAATAGTTTCTAGTTTTGAAAAGTAATACGCAATTTGTTTCCCGACTATTATACATTCATCCATTATTTGACTATTTACCCACCAGACAGGTGATGTCGCACTGGTTCGTATGGGTCTCGCTGTCGAGCCACATGCCTCTGCCACAGGAATACGAACCAGTTGAAGGCTACACGTGGTTTGAGACTCAGGTGGCTGGCACGTGCAACTTGCCTGCCACGTACTTCAGTGACTGGTACACGGGGCATGTCAATTGGCAGATTGAACACCAGTAAGTGATTAAAAAAAACGAAGTTATGATATTGCATTATTTTTGTCGACTGTTACATGAGATATATGAATTTGCAGATTAATCCCCAGTGGGTGACGTTATTTTTCGAAACATAAATTTGAATGACTTAAAAAAAAAAAAGAAATTTGACTGCCATTTTTGCAATATCTTTTTTTTTCTTGTTTTCAATTTGCAGTCTCTTAACGACGTTTCCCAACTGAAACATTCGATACACTGCATTCGCGTGTATGCAAAATTGAATGTTCAATATTCATGCTACTTTGTATCATTTTTTGCATATGTGTTCAATTGTAGTCTCTTCCCGACGATGCCCCGTGAAAACAACCGCTACATCGCGCCGCTCGTGAAACAAATGTGCGAGAAACATGACGTCCCTTATCTCGTCAAACCCTCGCTCTACCAAGCGTTTTACGACGTTTATGCGTAAGTCACTGTTTTGGTTACTGTTTCTTGTATTAATCCAGCCACTAAAACGCTGTAAACCCGGGGGTTTTATATTAGACAGCAAAAGGGGTGGGAGGGGGATGGGGGAGTTGCAGACGTTCCTTATCTCGTCAAACCCTCGCTCTACCAGGCCTTCTACGACGTCTATGCGTAAGTAATTGTTTTAGAGTTATTTCCGGTTCGAACTCCTACCAATAAAAGCAGACAATGTATCCTTTTATGTTGTTTGATAAGCAAATGTGTGAGAAACATGACGCCCCTTATCTCGTCGAACCCTCGCTCAGCCAGGCGTGCTATGATGTTTATGCGTAAGTAACTGTCATCATAGTTTTTTTTCAATTTCGAACGCCTACCATTAATGAGCAGAGAACTTACCTCTTTAATGACATTTGGTAAGCAAATGGGGGAAACTTAACTCGTTCCTTATCTCGTCAAACCCTCGCTCTACCAGACTTTCTACAACGTCTATGCGTATGTGACTGTGTTTTATATGATTTTATTGTCTGTCCAGTAAACTAACTTATACATCCAAGACATATATTCGAGATTCAGCTGCATATACATTCCATGGTAAACGTCAGGCAACTTCAAAACGACATTCGATTTTGGCTCTAATTGACGTATGACGACGTATTTGGAACATTGAGAGGACATCGAACCAATGGAAGACGTTAAGAATATTAAAGGATATTTGGGAACTTTATTACATATGTCCCAACAAGAACGTTCTTTTCACGTACGTACCACGTTACGTCCATAAGTGACGTGACATGGACGTTCATTGCCGATTCGCGAACGCGTCTTTAATGTGATAGCATTTCGAGTGATGTTTGCCATTGATATATCACCGTTTATTCGCTCTAGCCATTTTAATATAAAATGAATGTTTCCAAAAATGTGATTCAATTTGTTTGTTTGATTGAAGACCATATCAATTTGTTTTAAGCTTTATATAACATTTAATTAGTTCATCCTTATCTAAAAAAAAGAGGATTTGATACAAGCTTCCGACATATTGCGATTTCGTTTTTTTTTGTTAAAATTAAAGAGCTTATCCAATCAGTTTGCGCTTTAAATAACGGTTTGACAATGAAGACAATTTTAACTACCACAAACTTCTTTCATATATTTTGCTCCTCTGTTTCAGGATGTTCAAGAAGTCGGGCAAGGAATGGTACATCGAGTATTACAACGAATACATGAGTGCTATGGCCGGAAACTAGGCATCGGCCCGGTGTCAAAATTGAGTCTAAAGAACAATAGCAAATTTTTCAATATTTCTTGATATTAAAACTTTTTCAAGAATATACAAACATTTCGCTTTTACATATATAAATGTTTGTGCTAATGAATAAGGCCGCGTTCATGCAAACATAAAAGCTCGAAACCCTATTTTCTCGAAAGTCAGATTTGTATAGAAACATAACAATTCATCCCCTCTGTTCATGCAAAGTTTACGAACTTTTTTTGTGTGAACGCGCCTTTAATGTTATGAGAGGAACCAATAGAGAACAATATGTACATTCACGCTTGTCCAGAGAGTTGATAGCATAAAACTTTTGTGGTAAAGAGTATTTTATGTGCTCGTCTTGTAATGTTAGGAGCGTTTATACTTTACCTTAAACCAAACATTCGAATATAAAAACCCGATGCTATGATTAAAAAAGCTTGTCAAACGTTTCGAATTTGGCTATTATCTTCAGCATTAAGAAAAAGACTGCATATCATTTGATATCAAAACGCAAAATGATTTCATAAAATGTATGTTTATCTATTGATTATCCGTTTGAAATAAAATGACGAGCATAAAAAAGTATTGATTAAAATATATAAGATTTGTAATATTTATTTATTAATATTACGGGTATAATTAAGCTAACAGATCGATGTTAATGATATTATAAGTAAATGTAAATGCTAAAAGATGCTTTAAATTAGAATTCAAAAATGACACTTGATGTATTCTATTCTAACGCTAAAAGTCGAATTTGAACCTTTATCGCTGCGGACATAGTAATTTTTGTGAAAATCAATAAAACTATATTTCAAATATATCTATTTTTTATACTTGGATTGCATATATTTATATATTGATTTCAGAAAATGGTTTTGCGAAATAAAACTGATCAAACATATTTGAATCGTTTGAATCTAATGAAGGCCTTGAATTCATTTGTGTTTTTATAACGCGACCTTTTTTTTTTCGTGCTTTTCCATAAGAAATACATTGCAAAGCAGGTAATAAGCTCCATTTTGAAACGCAGATGTGACTACGGCATATATTTCAAATAATAATATCTTAAAATATTCCAAACCATTTATGATAAATCATTACAGACCATTATTTTATTATATTCATAAAAAAGGGTTGAAGAAAAATCTAAGTATTACTTTTAGATCAAGTTAAAGTAGGTCAAATTATAACTTCTTCAAAGAGCCAAAACATTTCAAATTTAAAATAAATCTCTTCTTAATACAAATGAATGTTCCGATGTATCAATGTTTTATTACAATGCATTGCAAGGCATGGTGTTATCAGTAAACACATATAACTCAATAACAAGATAAATAAACATTTAGTAAAAGAACGGGCGGGTGCTCCCGCAGGACATTAACCCGTTTTTTTATATTTTCCATTTCATTATTTTCTTTTGATATTGTATTTATACACGCCTTCATATTTTGGAACATTATATTATGCAAGCATGCAATATACAATTATCTTGTGCAACTGTACAGTTTTATTCACACACCACTGCATTAAAACCCGACCGCACCTAAGTCAGACAGAAAAAAATGTCAACAGCCGATACGCTATTGTTGTTGCAAAGATTATTTATGCACTTAAACTTATTTTGGAATGACGTAATTTAATAAGGTTTGAAAAATAATGTGTGATCTTTAGGTGTTTACATTGAATATATCCCAAGCTGTAAAAAATATTTTTGGTAGAATTAATCTACGTATTCAAGAACCAGTTTTAACAAACAAATCATCAGTACATGTAGGATGCATGTAAATAATGCGTTACGAATTGAGTTTGCTTACATTTTATAATGAAATAGTTATTGGGCGGCCATAATCGCAGAAAACAGTATTTATAATCACTGTGAAATTAATAGAAAAATCTAACTAATTATATTATTAGATTCTCTATATTTGTTTTGGATTTCGCAGAAAATTCGGTACAAGACTGTCAATATAAAACAAAAAACGTTGGTTCACAGAACGTTTTACAAATGAAATCTAATTCAAATGCTTTAAATGAACTGAATATAATATCCAATGTTGTGAGATTTTGACTGCGATACCCTTTACTGGATTTAAATGGATTTAAAAGTTGTTCAATATGCAACAACAATGAAATATGGATTATACAGTTAAGCACCAAAGGGAATCAGGTTTGTACGTTTTGGTCTTTTCATACACTACGGACGTTGGGAAGACGCCCTTCTTATGTTCCACATGAAAGTTTTCATCCCGTCAACCCAGTGATCTCACGAAAAGCCTGGTCTGTAATATCTCAGTGAGGTCAAAATGTACCCAGCTTTTGAGAGTCCTGTGAAACACAAAATATCATGTGAGCCTTACGTTAGCTAGCCCAGGCTCATGTGAGGCTACCGTGATATTGTGCGACCTCATAGTGCCCCTCACAGTGTTACCCACACACAATGTGATTCGCGTGAGTTTCACGGAAACCTCACATGAGATTGTTTACTGGGAGTGTTTACTGGGCAGGACGTCTTCTTTGGTTGCGTTTTTCAAAAATACGTTGAACCGACGTAGCGTTCGAATCAAGTGTAATTAAGAGTGGCGTTTCAAGTTTGTAGAAAATACGTTGAATAGACGTCGCGTTCGATTGGATGTATTCAAGATTGATGTCTATCGGATGCCGGAAGTCAAAGGACGTCGGTAAGACTTGTTAGGGTTCAAACGAAAAGCGTCCTCACAATGGCAAGATCAAATGCGACGCCTTAAGGTAGAAATACATGTACATATGAGGAAACAATGCCTTTTCAACGTTGTTCCCATTTTGCCGAATGCTGCATTTTTTTTGTAGGTAAGACAAAAAAAAAATGCGCTCCCCCGGTTCAGTCAATTTATACTGTTTGCGCCCCCGGGTTTAATATTTTCTGGATCCGCGCCTGTAACTTGATTTGAGGTCGGGAAGTGGGTGGGTTTAATTCGGCCTGCCAACTGGTTTGTGAATGTCCAACCATTTTTCTCCTTATTCACAAATTGAAACGATGATTTAACAAATATTTACTTACTTTTTTTCTCAGGAAAATGGAAGAAAGCATTTATTGTACTGGTAGGAATTTATGCAGTCACATTGTTACCTTTTGTGGTGTATGAAAAGTCATATTTGTCATTGTATATTCATCAAAAACCCGGTAAGAAAGTAATCATTTTTTTCTGAAACCATAAAGTGACATTTTTTCAATGTGTAGTTTTTCAACTAATATTTTATGTACAGAAACTATCAGATTAACAACACATTATTTTTCTTTAAACCAAAGTGTATATAATCATTAACAACGTGTGCTTATTTATGAATAATGTCTTAAATGCAACTAATTCTGACAATTCATTTGATATATTTCGACTATTTTCAGTGGAGACTCATTCAGTAAAAGATGTTGAGCAAGTTATCGCAAATTCATCTCTTTTTCACGAGAAGAAAGACGTGGAAATAAATGGTACGTAAGATAGTTTTGCAGCCGTTGGTTTACACACACGCTAAAATTGAAATTTGCAACCGTTTGATCTTTAAAATATAAGTTATCTTACTAAGAAACAAGCACACATATGTTTTAGAGACTGATTTTTCTGATTTATCTCACCTTGCCTAAATGGGTACCTCAAAGGAAAAACGGGATTTAACTTGGACCGAAACCCAGAAAATAACAGAAATACTTTCAAGATCAACTATTTTGATTGTGTTCACTTAAATACGGTTTATTGCAGAATTTATTAGCAAATTAAAAGAAGGAGACCACATAAGTTTGTCAAAAGTTGGCGAAACTGGCTTTCCTACTCACCTGGCTGGAACGTTGTTAGAACAAGTGCGAAGTATGGCTACACCGTCCAAAATTTGGCTGAAGAAACGTCAGGTATTTTGATTTGTACTAACCAATCAACTATAATGTGGCACGGCTAAAAAAACACGAATAAATTGCATTTTAAAAAGAAAGCATATAACACAATATGATTATTTTATAATAAATATATGCAGATTAAAAAGTTGCGAAACATATAATTTTTTTTGGTGTAGTTCAAATACTGCCAATGGGTACAAGCTCTGAATTTCAACCGGAAGTGCCTCTGGACTTAGCCTAAAATTCCAAGTTTTGATATAAAATCGTTGTTCCTCCCCTCACATTTTCTATGTCGCATGTTTAGATTATTTGAGGGTGGGAGTCAAGACCGCGCGCTTTATAGAAACACATATGACAAACAAATGATTCTTATTAAACATTGATTTGAAACTGAGTCTAGGCTATAATAAAAGTTAGATTTTCGGTTTGGATATAGACTATTCGGTGTATATTCATAGATAGCCAGAATAATTCGGGCGGATGGGGACGTTCGCGTTTTCCTTTATTCATATCATGGATCATACATTCATTGAGAGGAAAAAAAACGTAAAGCGCCTGGTCACACGGAAAGCTTCTTCGAGCTATTTTTTATCTTAATGTGTTAGTTTTATGTTAATACACGCTTAACACTCTCTCTTTGCGGCTAGGCCCTTGTGGTAGGATAGACTATATCTCAAAAAAACTTCCCATTTCTCTTATATAACCGGAGCACATTAATTTAATATGATTTTCAGGGGCTTTTCTTGTCTGTATAGCCTTAAAATCTATACGAGAAGATTGATTCTAAAAAAGGTTACGTTTACAATTGGCGTTTTTAGTAAGGCAGGGTAAAAAATGACTTTTTTCAAATTGTAACTATGGGTGTTTATAACCAATATTACTTTTGAAGATTGTTTTCATTTTTAGATGGTCTGCAACGCTTTGTCGAAATAGAATATTGAGTATTATTTTTATAATATTGCACGCACCCCTTTAAGTGTCAAACAAGACATTTATGTCACTCTGAAGTATTGACAGGGAACCGAGGGGGGGGGGGCACCTTCTGTTTAGTTTACAAAGACTTGAACAATTCAAGAATCGGCAACATTTTCTAAGTTTCTCAAACTGCTCTCAAATATACACCAATTTAAACACATATCTCTGGATTTTAGTTTTTTGCAACAGATGATAAATTCTTAGTTGTTTCATATCGATATATTTTGAAAAGAATAGAATAATTGAGAAAAACGTTATTACAGTTTAAATAATCCCGTGCCACATTATAACCAAACAACCTACTTAAGACAGGGGTTTTAACCCTTAAAACCGTATCCATCAAGATATTTTGTTTTGGACTTCTCAAAAACGTATCAACAATTTCGATGCGTTTTTGTTGTGAGAGATTTATGTGTTTTTGGTAATACATAATTCATTCAATCATTTATGCTATTATAGAATCCTTAAATTTACAATTTGTTATGTTGATAAGTTGGGACACAATTCATGCATTTGATGCAGAAATCCTTTTTATGCAAGACCGTTTGGTGGTAAACTTTCCTTTTATCACTACTCCAAACCTAGTTACAAGCGTTTTAAGGTTTTGGTGACAATGAACAAATTAATTATATGAAATCAAATTCAAACTACCTTTGAACCTGCTTCAAACCAGCATCGAACCAGGAACGCGTTTTGAACTAGCAAACTAGTTTTTGTCTATCGGGATTACGACATAAGGCCACGGTTACACTTTAGCAACGAAGCAGCTTTTTTCATGCGATCTGTGTTTGGTCTTATGTTTTATAGCAAGATTGACGTGAAAACACGCAGTGTAACCACCCTTTTCCTCAAAATTGCTTTGTTCGCTTCAGTGTAACCGGAGACTTTAATGGTTTGAACTGGGATTAAGTGTCAGTTTGATCAATGTGACAACATCATTTACGCAACTAAAACATCATTTAATCCACGTTCTTTTGCAGACGGCATTAAACAAAGGCGGCCCCCGAAAAGTGCTTCTATTTTGCTACATGAGAGGTGGATCGACTTTCTTCTCAGAACTGTTCCAGAAAAATGCAGAAGCCATGTATTGGTATGAGCCCCTGGATGGATTCTATTCGTCGGTGTATGGGCTGGGAAGATGGAGCGTTCCCATGAATACGTTTTTAGATGTTAAAGATGGACCTGATGGTAGCAGGGAAGCGTATTTACGGTAGGTTCGGTTTTCGTGTTACGTATTTAATTATAAAAAAAACATTATCCACGCCTTAGGGTGCGTTCAAAATGATCAAACCCACCTTCAAACCAAGCGTCAAGCATCTTTGAACGCACACTTAACAATCCGCATCATGAGCTTATGCTGATCCAAAATAAACTAAAACGAGGTCAGCACGAGGTCATGATAAGCTTTTGGTTGAAAAGAGCCGCCTTGAAAAGAGCCGTGCAAGGGATTTTATTCGTCAATATATGGATTTTGGAGAATGACCCTTGATAAAAAAGATGGACCAAATTGTGTCAGGAACCAATATTTACGGTAAATTGTCCAGCTCGAATCCAGCTCATATTGTATTACATAATGCAATATAATTTGCTTGTCTAATTGTTCTTCTTTTCGTTTACCTTAACGAGTAGCGTGTCTATTGACGTCGCCTATGCATGACGCTAAAAAGAGCATAAATTCAATATACTACCAAAGAGCTATTTTGTTTAGTTCGTCCTTGATGATATTCATTTATATAAAATGATTTCAATTTGATTTTTGTTAAAAATAACTAATAATCATTAAATCATAAGGACTTATCCAGAATGAGAAAATGTGTTAAAACAAATGCTTTTTTTCTAATCAAATATACTAATTCAATTTCCAGAACATATCCAGCATGGGAAAAAGAACTGTTGGCACTGTTCCATCACAATATGATGAACTGCAATACTGGCGACTTACCTGTTGATTTACTGACTCATACGGGCAGTCTTTTTAGAACTACGCAACTTATAGAATTTAAGGTAAATATATGAAGTTTCTGTCTTATTGAAGGGATCGTCGAAGCGGGTTTACTTTTAAAACCAACAATTTTAAGCACCCCGTTTTTTGGAATAATGGATTTTTTTTCATTTTGATTTCAAAAATATTTGTTTAAAACCGTTTCTGTTCTGTTATTATTTACTTTATCTATTTGTGTAGGTAAATAAGCTTAATCTTCAATCTAGATAATCTATGGATCTACATGTAGGTTATTTTTATTCTATGTTCATATATGATTCTGGTTTGTATTTAAGGCGTGTAAGAAGGAGAACAACATCGGGTTGGACGGCCCCTGTGGCTATGGTAATGTTGGCGGATCGGCAGGAATCAAGGAATGTGGCAAACTGATTGCAGAGGTACGATATTGTTTTGAATCTTAGTTTAAAAATGTTTCAAATCAAAATTATTGTTGTGTCTGTTTGAAAAATAGAAATACATATTAACAACATTATTCGATAACATGGCGTATCACCTCTAAGCCTAGCTCTCTTTAGATTTGATTCGGTGTCCATTCGGTTTGTAGCTTGTTTTAAGACTATTTTTAAATGTAGGTTGAAGTGTTTGTTATTTGTTGGTGTCATCACAACAACTGTTTTAGGTGGTTAAAGCTGGTTTTCAATTATATTAACCTTTTTTATTGTTCCCCTTGTTCATTTTTTCTTTTGTTATCCCTTAGGCCAATCGTAATCAATGTGCACAGAAGATAGCGGTCGCTAAATCACGGTTACAAGATCCAGATTATCTGATAACAGGTCGATATAATATTTCAGGTAAACTCAGAGCCAATTTGTAATCTCAAGTCTAGACCAGGTGTCTTGGTTAAAACAAAGAGAAACCAAGTCTAGACCTGAGATGTGAAAAAAGCCCATATATATCGCATTGATTGCACAAAACCTCATCGTGAGCTCATGTTGACCTGAAATTTACTCACATGAGGTCATCATGAGGTCATCATGAGGTATTGTGAAAGCTGCGATAGCTGAGTATTTATTGCATTTGTTCATTAAATACTCCAAGAATAAGCAAAGAATCATGTATATACATATTTGCCATGTATTATCCTCAAAAAAGGTTACACCGTGTTCGAGAAAGTCGTTCAGATGTTTTCAGTGATCGTGTGTTAAATTTTAATTTAAGCCCCCATCGTAGTACTGTTTGATTATATATGAAGCCTGCACATCCATTGTGTACCTATTCAAATGTTTTTGGAACATTAAGCATTAAGACATTGCATTTTCAGATTCATCACAATTCACAGACGAACAGTTGACTCAATATATGAACCATACCAACTGTCTACAAAATATGAGGACACGACTAAAAGACAAATGCATCACTGATCTAAACGCAAAATGCAGCAAAACGAAACTGATCGCATACAAGGCACTTCGTATTTCTATGGAAGCGGTTCAGAATATTTTGGAAAAGGACCCGGATACGCACGTGATCTACTTTGTTAGGGATCCTCGAGCGACTGCTTTTTCTGCACAAAAAGCGGGGCTTATGTCGCGGTATTCAGATGGCCAGGTAATTCAGGATGCCTAGTTTAGCATATTTCAATATTTTTAAATAACTATTTGGTTCAGTGCATGAACAGGAACAGTATTTTTGTCTGCGTTGCAGATTGTTAAATGGTTCATTTGAAAACTAGATAATGAAATGCCTATTGCCTTTTCGGCCAAGCGTAAACCTGGCATTATTTATTAAGATTAATATTGAATATTGATAAATAACAGTGAGAAACACTAAGTTAGGCGGAAAATGGCCGCAAATTAATACAATAACCAAGGTAATATATAAACATATCCAAAGAAATATCAAAATAAAATAAGATATTAAAGCAACATCAACAGAATATTACAGAGAAATGAATTAGCAACCTATCATATTCACTCAATTAACGTGTGGAAGGTGGGGATGGTGGTGGAAAACACATTTATACATAATATCACATACTTTAACATAAATATACTGAATAGATATAGAAATATTATAACAAAACACAGTTTGTAATTGAGTGCTAAATATCATGTTTTGCTGATGAAATCAGTCTGCGCGCTGAACAAAATAAATCTGGATCCCTACTCATGTTGCAATTTGATAGGCTAATGGTTTACAGATAAGCGAGAGCACCCACTTAGCTACTCGACAAAA
>LQRL01183032.1:0-10159 GCA_001703475.1 Hydroides elegans | reverse complement strand
ACCATTTGTTTGATTCAATGCATATTTCAAATATAGAAACTGCACTTTTTCAAATCAAAATATTATCAAACCTAATATTTTTAATAAGATTCCCGTCTAATACCGATCAATGTAAATTCATGATAAGTGTCATAAACGGATGATGTAAATACATCACTTACCATTTCCGTTATAGATATGTGTGTCAAAATCAACATTTTCTGTCAGTGTACACTCACGGTACAGATTGCACCGATTTAATATGTTACTGAAACTGAAGGAACGGCAACCTATGAAAAATAATCAATTAAAACATTTTACAAAAAAAGACGATACAAACTTATTTATAAATTGTATCATTAATAATAAAGTTATAGCAAAATCATGTACAGTACAATAAGTGCCGATTATAAGAACATTGTGACTCACTGTGTATTGTGACACACTGTGTATTATACAGTTGCAAAATATGCGAACACATATTATTATGATAAAATAATTTTATTTGAATATACGTGATTTATACTTAGTACTATGATATTTATTATCAACTTGTGATATTACAACCATGATATTACAACCATGTGAGGAGGCGTTTATCTAACTTGAATAAATTTTAAAATTTATTTGTATGCACAGAATCTATTTCATCACACGGTTGAACACATTTATAGTCCTTAAAAATAAATAATGGCAATAAAAACAAAATTTGATTAGATATTTGATAAAACGATCAAATTGATCACAGCCTACATTTTCAAAAATGATTGAATACATATATAATGATAAAAATATCTAATGACATCACGATTCGAATAAATTCAATAATATATTATATGTATATGCTAATACATATTATAACAAGGATAATTCATTACCAGATGTGGTTACACAGAGGTCGTGGCAGTCATACGGGGATGGATGGGCCCTTGACTCCAGCAATGCGTTTTCCAAACATGTCATTCCCTGGTGTGAAGTAAATCTAGCATCTGTCACTGTGTGGATGAAAAACAATATTTTGCATTTTACTTTGAATATATTGGAATACAGAGTGACTGAAAAAAAATCTTTACATTAATGCTAACGTTTGCTTGCTTCGAATGTGTTTTTTATCTTATTAAAAATATGTGCCAACCCGGAAATTCAGCATACTATTTTACTAATAAAATATGCTAACCCGGACACTAAGCATACACTTTTACTAACAGAAAATGCTTATCCCGACATTCAGCATACGTTTTTGATAATTAATTATACTTACCCAGAATTTCAGCATACAATTTTATTAACAAAATAGGCTTACCCGGACATTCAGCAAACAATTTTATTAACAAAATATGCTTATCCAAATATTTAGCATACCATTTACTAACAAATTATACATTTCCGGAAATTCAGCATACAATTTTACTAACAAATATGCTTACCAGGACATTCAGCACTTCTATTAAAAACATATGCTTACCCGGACATTCAGCCTACAAGTTTTGCTAATAACATATGTTTTACCGGGAAATCCAGGATAAACCTTTACTAACAAATATGCTTACCCGGAAATGCAGCAAACACTTTTACTAACATATAGGCTTACCGAATATTCAATATTTACTTTTGCTTACAGAAAGTGTTTATCCGGACATTCAGCATACATTTTTGCTAACAAAATATACTTACCCGGAAATGCACCATTCACTTTTACTAACAGAATGTCCTTACCCGGCAATTCAACATACAACTTGACCAACTCATTGTAAGCAGACGAGATGATATCATCGCAAGAGGATTTGGTATAACAAGTTCGTGCTGAAGTCAGGTACACGATCGCAGAACAGCCGGGGGTTCTAAAGAAATAATTGTTTGGACCAAAAAATACGAGACGAGCGCTCTTCCACAAAACTACATCTTTCCCTATGTTTTAAACTTAATGCTTGAACTGAAAGTTTGTATTTCAATATAGTCATAGCTAAATGAACGTAAATTGGTCAGATATTTAAGTTTTACATAGTGTAAGCTAATAATAGGAGAGTTGTTGGCTTTGAGATATTAATTAAAATACAATTCAAAGTATAAAGAATTACGCGATATTTCTAAAACTTGTAATTTGATAATAAGAGTTATCGTCAACATTTGAAGTTAATCTATATATTTTGGTGTGAATTCACAATATGTTTTCTCGAGCATGGTTTAAAAGTGGCAAATATAAAACACTCGACATCTTAGTATATTTATTTGTTTCATATAATAACATATGACTCTTTTTACCTACAATATATACTAAAAGCTTGGTCATTTACGCGCTCAATGCAATATTGTTCTAGGTTATAATTGACGTTTTAGGGAAAAAACTAATTGATTAAACAACGGCACCAAACGATGTAATGGACACCTTTACTTTGATTGCTAGGTTATACATAAGATATTTATGTTTATCTTAAAACAATGATTTTAATATCTGGAATCTTGGAAGATTTTGCCAAACATTTCTATGTGAATCATGTAAGGTTCACCTTACACATTGGTGCAAGGAGCCCTTCAAATTTCACTTGTATTGCACATAGATTTATAGAAACCAAATAATGTTCACTCACAATGCCCATAAATTGAACGTAACCAAATAATTGTCACTTTCAATGCATATAGATTAAATGCAACTAAAATATTTTGCCTTTTATGCACATAGGCTAACGCAACAACAATGTTTCAGCTACAACACCATGGATTAAATGCAACAAAATAGGTTTCATTATTGATGCAATAAGATTAAACGCAAACAAATAAATATTCACTTGCAATGCACTGGGATTGAACATAACCAAATAAAATTCACTTACAATGCACATCGACGCATGCAACGCTTCTGTGAAATATCTGATAAATAACTTAAACCGTTTTCAGGACAGTCCATATCTGTATGGCGCTCATACGCTCTCGGGTCTACAGCGGAAACATGATATTAAGTGCATCATTATAAAAGTAAGTAAAATGCAAACTTAAGTAATAAACGTTTTTTTGTGACAAGCTCTATATCAGTATTTGCAAACTGTGTCTGACTTTTACATTTCAGTATATGATAGCAACATATGTAAGGATTGACGACTTGACTGGAAAACTGCACTCAGTTTAACTACTATGTGTAAGGAAAACGAGAAAAATTACATTGAATTTGATACTTACTATTTTTACTTTCGCAAACGAACGGACGTTCAATCGAGCAAAGCGTGTCTTTCCATAACCCGTTCGATCTTATTGCAAGACAATTTTCCGTATCGTTTGAACCATGGGGTTCATTATTTTCGAAATTAGTGAATTCCGCCTGGACCATACTGGTTTGCCAAGTAACATAAGGATCGGTTGACTCTGTATTGGTGCGACCACCTATCCATAATTTGCCTTCTCCCTCCTCTTTAAAAAAGAGGAAATTAATAAAATGAAATGAATGCTTTATATGAATACAAATATAAAATGAATATTGGTGAGACGAAACACCCAGAACTTGTTATTTGCCGCTGCCGAATATGTTGTTATTTTACAGGGGTGTTTTTTTTATAATATTAGATGTTACTGTTGATATCATTTTTTTCATTAAACAAATATATAAAAATAAATATTGAAATTATTGCACCATACAATTATTGAACCATAACATTGTCTTCTTGTTTAATATTATTTTGCTATATAAAATGCCCTATGATATCTGAATACGTTATAAACTGTAAATTATTACCCAAGAAAGACGAAACAATATCATTTTCGGTTGAATCCTTGACTTCAACTAAATAGTGTCCTTCATCAAGGCAAGCATCATATGCACCTTGCCAATCGAGTGTTTCGTTGTGAAATGTGTATCTAATATTTGCGTATCTTAACATGATTTCCTCTGTTAAAAAGAGAAAAAATATATTTTTTTTCAAAGAAATAGAAAGAAAGAAAACTTAATGTAATAGCAACATAAGACATTCACCTTACCTTAGAGTATCTTAAAATGATTTCCTCTGTTAAAAAAAGACAAAATAATTATTCAAAGAAATGATAAGTAAGTAAAACATATAGAAAATGAAATATGTATTACGAACGTAAGAAATTCACCTAAAATAAATTGCATCGGTGGATTTTTTAGCCTTAAAAGATTAAAAATATCATGTTTAAAATCAAACTGTACTTGCCCGCTAAATTAAAGTCTGCGATAATTAAAAAAATAACGAATCCTAAATGGAACGACATTATTTTTTGTATAACTTAAATGCGTCGAATTTTATATTATATACAATTATGAATAACTATCTTTATCCATTGATGTCAAGGTGGCAAATATATTTATCATTTATTATGACATTTGATATATTTAGACGTTTGAATATATGTTAAATTTTGAACATGGCAAATCAGCTTGTCGTCTAGCCTCAGTTTTCATCATTTGTCACCTAATGAATTAATTCTAATTAATAGGGCTTGAGAGCTTTACACCTGTTATATATTGACATTTCCCAATCAGAATCCAGTGCTTTTTTACGTTGATTATTGTATCGCCTTTATGTAAACTCACCTGAAGCAATGTACTTACAAGTGTCAATCTAAACTGTTTTATTAATCGACAGATTTATATTTGATTTATATATTATCAATGTTTATGTTTTTGATTAATCTGACATTTATTCGATGTAAGATATACTCGTGCCTGCTATTCTTGTTATGCGGATAGTGCAATCGTGCTTTATTATTCAAAGTTGTTCACGTGTTGACAATCTATTTCACTATGAGATTGCTTGTAGCTTTTTTTTAATCCCATTTTTAATTGATTATTAGTTTTTTTCAAGCTTTGACACGAATATATTTGCCAATTTGTATTACAAATATAGATATAAGATTAGACCTTAGGCTAATTTAGTTAATTTGGAACATTCGATAGTTAACTATAATTAAACATAAATCTACATAAACCATTACATGTCAGATGAATAAGCACTTACTTATGTAAAAAAGAATAAGGGTGATAATCTGTAATTTTAAGTGTCATTATTTTTATTTAGATACCGATTATCATTCCAGATCTACAACTTGTTTAATGCTATGCCTGCCTAATTGTAGACGTTGTTATCGTATGACAAACACATATGGATTAGAAAATATATTTATTTCTATTGGTTCCATACATACCACAGATTTGATGGCGATAACAATAATAATACTGATGATTCAGTTGCTACACGTGCAAATATACCTGTTGTGTTGCATTTTTAGATTTTTAGATGCGTACATACATAAATTCATTTTCCGAAATTGCATGTGACAACGTTGAATTTCATATATAAGTGCGTTTCATTGAAAAACACATGAAAAGTAATATTAATAGAGATAATGTCAATACTATTGCTTGCAAAGAAACATAATCCTTTGAAAGCTTTTGAAACAAAATTATACACCATACCTCAGTAAACTAACCTATTAGCTCAGATATTGGTAATCGAAATAAAAATTGATTCCTCATAGAGCGATAGGTACATAGATAAGTACAGTGATACTACAATTACATTTTTTGTTTGTATATTTGATAACGTCTTTTGACATTGGAAATGAGAAGGTGGGTCAATGTGTTCAATGTTCAATAAGATACTTTTAAATATAAATCACTAATTTAACATGGTGATGTATGGTAATCATAGGTTTATACAAGATAAGTGTAACGACCGTGACAGGGTTGAAGACGCGAGAAATAAACGGACGGATCATCTTTAGAACTTTATTCGTACTCAATCGTAAAACTGAAAACAGAAAATAAAACATACATTCAGGAATATTTGACATAAACAGGGATTCGACATGGACATTGATACGTGAAAGCATAATATATTAATAACGATACCATGACATTTACTTACATTTAAGACCAGTTACAACTCACTACAAGGGTGCTCATAACAAATGCCGTTATAATACATATGAATTCAAGCGGATTATACTCAGATATGATGGAAAATATATTATATCCTTTGCCGTCTACAAAACTTCTTCTATCACGACTGCCTACGTTGTAACTTAAACATTTTCCTTAACACGCCCCCTCACAACCGGGCCAAGATCATAATGTAAACATTGTTACAAATATGATTTCGCTGGTACCCAAAAGCTCGCTACATAACAAAACTTGTATCCGGCAGCTACAATAAGCTAATTCGTATAAGATACTGATATGGTAGATTATTTAGCTGAGACACTATTGCTATATAATAAACGATTAATAGCATTATAATAATATTGATAAAACAGTTTGACAAATTATTTAACAAAATATATGATCATCCTGAAATCTAATTATTTAATCCTACATTTCATGTTATTCTACATACCGATGAAAGTCAATATAGCATGAATTCGTAATATGCAGATAATTTATCCTCTTCATTCACAAAACAGTTGCTTCTAGATTTAGATCACACAAACAGCTGTATTTACACCGTCAGTCTAGATATTGATTGCATTGCCCATTTACATCCATTTTAATGCATAGAAATACTTAAATATATGTAAACGCACATTTATACATTAGATTTAAAGCTGTTTATCATATCGATGTATTTCGATATGATACATATGCCCTACGGCTTTACAAAAAAACATTTTGAGCTGATCATCAACCCTCTCTTAGTGCTCACAATAAGTAGACTCAATTTCATCTTTATTCACAGCACACTCGATGCTTGAACCAGCCCGTTTCCCTCGATTTAAATCACAAAAGATAAGTGCTTACACCCTCACTCTAGATACACACATATATATCAAATTAAACACACATTTCAGTTTGAATACTTGAACTTAGAATATTTATCATCATTATTATATTTATCATCTGATTTACAAAAGACCCCGATCAAACCTAATCACATTTTGCATATTTATCACACAGGTTACAAAAGGCACAGTGGTTTACGAATAAACCGAGCCTAGATCAAACTCATAATAGCTGGTCTCAATCCTATCTTCATTAACAACACATTCAATTCTATAAGCAGCCCGCGTGCCTCAAATTAAGTGACACATAAACAAAGCTGTACACCACTGCTTTAAATAGAGGTCATACGAATTGATATAGCATTAAAAACACATTCGAGATATAAAACATCAATACATAAGCATTTTAAATCGCTGAATTTTCCATATTTATTTTATCACATAAGTTACAAGCGGCACTGTGGCTTACGAATAAACCGAGCCTAGAGCAAATTCATAATAGGTTGACTCGACCTCATCTTCATTTAAAACACATTCGATTCCAGGAGCAGCCCGCGCCCCTCGATTCAACTCACAAATAAAAAGCGTTTCATGTGTGTCCTCTCCTTGTATTGGTTTCACATTGATTGATTTACATGTCATGTCAAGGAGGCAGCGTTGAATGCAATGTAGATGTGATCTCGTAATGACTAAAGATGCGATGCAATTTTCAAGACGTGCAGGTTCCTTTGAGAACCTATCACCTGAAATAAATCAATAGCAAAATAACTCTATATTAATATAGTAAATAGCAAATCGCTTTGTAATGAAATCAAGCAATTAAAAAAACATCAAACGTGTTATACTAGCATAAGACGTTCTACAAATAAACAAATAATGTTTAAACGACGTTTTGAGAGAAGAAAATAAACACAAGATACTTCATGTCGCTCTAATTTGCCATTGTTTGCTACAACAACATACACGGTATATAAACTAATTATATCAATGAACAATAAAACACTAACCATTGCCGTTATAGATATGAGAATCAAAAGCAGCATTTATTTCCAGAGTGCATTCACGGTACAAGTTGCATCGATTTAATGAATTGCTGAAACTGTAGGCTTTGCAACCTGAAAAGAATAAGTTGAGCCCTATGTTGAGCCATATAGAGAAAAATGTAATCTTGGTCATAATGGTTAATAAAATAACCAAATAAATCCAAAATATTGTGCCATTTATGTGCTTATAAAATATCGTAATATATCGTAAACATATACCAATTATATCGGCCACGATTATATGTGATTATGGGTAAATAAATTGTTTAACTATATACTTATCACATGAATTCAGTGAAAGTATGCACATAAAAATAAACCATTATGAATCGAATAATAATGATCACGTTTAAGTTTAATATATGCTAAAATAAAATTATTAAAAAATAGGTTTACCGGATGTCGATACACATAGATCGTAACAGTCATATGGAGCGGGGTGAGCTCTCGACTCGAGTTGTGCCCTTTCCGAACATGTTGTTCCCTGGTGAAAAGCGAATCTAGCATCCGTCACTGTAAGTATATAACACACATTTATTTTTGTACGATATTAGTTGTATGTGTTATATTTTCTCGACTCTAGTTAAGCCCTTTATGTGCATGGCATACCCTCGTGTAAAGTATATCATTTTTTCTAATCCACTATGTTTACGGAAATTATCTAAATTTGTATTTTTAGCTTTAGAAAATTTTATCTACACATCGAAACAGTGTAGATACATTGATATTATTTGATGTGAAATCAAAATGAACTTTCACTTAGTATTGTCTTACTTACTTTAGTGGCTATAAGTTTATGAGAGAATGATCATTGTTACATATAAACTTAGATATGATAGAATAAATTACTGATCAAGCTTATGCTAACACGTTGCATTTTATGACTCTACTACATACATGCATAACCATTAACGTCAGATGGTCTGGGAATTGAAACACATTGATGCATATTTTAAACATAATGAACATTAAGATTGATATAAATGTTTTTAACAGAAATAATGTTATAATGACATACCCTCATATTCAATATACAATTTCGTCACCCCTTCATGGCTCGATGGTACCAACTCATCACAAACCGATTTGATGTAACAGGTATCAACTACATTCAGATACACAATGGCCGAGCATCCCTGTGTTCTGAAAATTGTTCGATTTTTATTCAATTATCTTAATTATTCATTTGTAATAAGAATAATTTATAATTATGATTACATGACGTGAAGACAGCTTTTTACTATCTTTTGCATTGTTATTTATATATCGTGTATATATGTATTGGTAACTGTGAAATATATGTATTCAAATAAATACTCTCAATGTAAACAAAAGCAATATCATTCGAAAACAAACTAAAGTTCTTTGTCAATTTTCCTAGTTTCATACCTGCTCTCATACTTTTCAAATTATAAATTAGCCATACCTATTCATATAAATAAAAGTAAAATTCCAAGTAGCAAACAGGTAAAAAGGGTAGACTTACAGAGCACATCTTCTCAGGCAACCCTTTATTAGAATTCCAGATATTACGCTTATATCGTTACCAATACAGTCCTGATTCAAATGATATGCATACGATTTCACGTCTGAAACACAAATAATTTGAAATTACAGAAACATATGATTCAAATACCTGTCTAGCTATTTAATTCATATTTGATATATTAATAAACAGTGATTTATAGCTATTATTTTCGTTTATATCAAATTGTCCGGTTTGACCTTATAAACAGATATATCTTTTGGTCTATAACGATAACGAGATGCTTAAAAATACATTTACAAATTGTATCAAATCAAAACATTTTTTTAGATAAAGTGACTAATGAAGTTATTTTGATATATCCTGAATTGCCTTAACTTAACTGATTTTCATACATAAAACGAAATTCAGTCGCACATAAATTCGCACATTCATTCATTCACATATATTAAAGGCACTTACAAAACTAAGTTTCACATATAAAAATGAAATTTACGAACAAATAATCCATCAATTCATTTACAAATATTAAGTGTGTTAACCCTGCTTTTGTTTACTCTAAAATAAAGATATATTAAATGTACTTACAAAACTAAGTTTCACATATAAAAATGAAATTTACGAACAAATAATCCATCAAATAATTTACAAATACTAAATGTGTTAACCCTGCTTTTGTTTGCTCTAAAATAAGATATAATTAATGTACTTTCTTAACATAGTTTCACATATAAAAGAAAATTTATTAACACATCATCTAGCGATTCACTTATATCTAGTGATTGTCCTTATTGTGATTTCATTAAAAAGTATAATTAATGCACCTACTAAACTTAGTTTCACATAAAATAAGAAATTCACCAACAAATAATCCATCAATTCATTTACAAATATTAAATGTATTAGCTCTGCTTTTGTTTACTCT
>LQRL01183024.1:1041-12511 GCA_001703475.1 Hydroides elegans | reverse complement strand
AAAAAAAAAAAAAAAATATAAGCCCATGTGCTTCTATTCATATGTAACATTCGAATATAAGCCCATGGGCTTAATTTCGGGTGGGCTTCAATACAGCAGTTCCCGGTACATCGTTGCGCACAGTAATGGCTTAAGGTATGCACAAAATCTCAACCCAAGCAGCTATTTAACAACTACATAATAGTTCATAATAAACCTTGACTTTGTAAAAAGAGAATTAGCAAATCCATTAAAAAACAATATATACAAAGCAACAGCCCTGTTAGCCTATCAACTGATATGACTATAGTTTTGCTATCGTTTTTATCTGACAGCAAAACAATCACATTCTTCCCTTTCTTTCCACTTGTTTGCAGAGGGGAAACCGATCTGTAATAGTTTCGATAACTGATGAAACAACTGACGAAGTAGAAGCTTAACGCTTAACGCTTTTTTAGCAGCCCCTTCAATGCATCATATTTTGTTGTTCTTTTAAAGGGATATTTTTGGAATACCCAAACTAAATGAATGGTTTTGTCAGTGTGCTCAATTTCGACTATCATCAATTTCTAATATTAAAGATGTAATGCTGCATAATGTGCGGTTCCATGGTGGAAAAAGCAAAGACCTTTTTGTCGTTGTTTATTTTACGTATAGGAGAGCGAGGGCAAAAGAGAGATCCGCATAAATTGTTTTTCAAGAAAAATATTCAGCGAAAGTATTCGATTTTATTCTTTGGGAAATATATCGGGTAATACATATAAATCCACTGTAAAACCGATAATAAATATTCCTGTCTAGTTCCGTCTCACTGTCTTTTTATACAAAGATGTTTACTTAGGATAATGGTTTATGTTCAAACGGTGGAAATTACTGGAAGATGCAAGTAATCTATCCTGGTTAGTAACAACTGAACGCGCATCTGATGAAGTAGGGTTTTTCTCGGTTAATCAAGACAAAGGTTGTGTTACCATCCACTATTTTTTTCATGGTGTGTTGTTCTTGACAAATTGCATTCTTAAAAATGTGATTTGAACCAAATTGAGTTTTTTACAGTTAAATTATCTATAAAATGTTGGAAAGCTTTGTAAATCGTGTAATTACTATTGAGTCGTGTAAGCCATAGCTATAGTTTATTCAAATGCAAATAGAATCGATGAAATAAGCTGTGCGGTTTTGAAATAAAATGGGGATATGAAATAAGATCAACGATGAGCCATTCGCATATGCACTCACAAATAAGCATTAATCAATTAGGACATTTACATATAAATAAATATACATCGATCAATCAATTATACGACTATCTATCTGAATGGAGTGTGGAACTACTGTCTTTTTCGGTCCGACTCGTTTGGATAAAATATGATATGGATCTATACATATATTTTCTTATCTATCTGAGCTATATGCATGCATTGTAATGACAAAGTATACCGATAGGCTGGCAAACCATACACAACGTGACAAATGAATTGCATGGCACAGTTTGAAGATATCACATCGAATGTGGTTTTGCCTCTTCCCAATCAAAAGTCGCCCATACGACATTGGAGCGTCATTTTGTGCAGTAATGCAATAAATTGATTGATAGTGAAGTGGGAAGCAATATAATGCGAATCGGCGATCAAATGCTATGACCATAAAAACTCGATGATTGTCCACACATGAATTTACAGTAAATCTTCTTTTTCTTTATGTGTCGTGGCGTTCTAAAGGTCGAATCACAGGCTTTTATATCATCCGGTGATTTAAGGGCACACATTTTGTATTGTGATATAGGGGAATGTCGCGTGCGTTCATGCACTTATTTGATGAGCATTCACACTTGCTGGTACCATGACGGCTTAATTTGACGCCTTTATATGTGATTGGGCCTTTATATGCCATTTGACGCATTTATATGCCATGAGAATCACAGAAAATGCCATGAGGGCTTCGATGAGTGGATGTGTATGTAGTGTACGTGTTCACGCATGGGTAAAGTTTGCTTTTCATTTTTTTTTTTCGAAATTGGAAGAAAATGGAGGAGGCATTTGATACTACTGCTAAAAAATATATGATAGTACCTTCCAAGACATATACGCTAGAAATGTATATACGAGATTTAATTTCAATTAACATCCTTAAATATGTTTTTCATTTCCAAGCTTTGAAATCACCCGTTTGCATTAAAATTTATTATAAGTGTTTCAAAATTGACATAGAAGCCTAGAGTAAGATGGATCAGAATAAGTTATCTTTTGATTTTTTTTTAAAATTCTATCATACTTTCCTTCGTATATTAAGAAATAAGTAATTAATGTTTTGAAAAGAACAATATACAATTGGATGTCTTCATTTATAAATATTGTTTGAAGTCTGATAAATATTCCGAACAGGAATCAACAAAAGAGCAACTTTAATGTTTATGTAGCATTGTCGAAGTAGTTTCCTTTGCATGATTGCCTTCGTGTGTTTTGTCCATTTTATCACCATGGGAACGAAAGAATGGAATGGGTGTACCGTTTGCAGGACGCTACCTAATTTAGTGAAAATAGATCCGTCTATTTATTTGCTTTACAATTTAACCATTCGTCGATAACTGATAATTCCAATCTTTTTTCGAACTAAATCTAACCCAAAAGGATGAATTCAAGGGTGTTTTATAATCAATATTTTGACACCCTAAATTCAAGATGGTACCTTAGGGCCTGCAGGCCACATTGGAAGCTTTTACTTGCTTTCATTTCCTAACAAAGCTGTCTTCCAATGTATTCCTTATGGGAAACCAACAACAACTAGCTGTTAGGTAACTTTAACTCGCTTTTTTAGTTTCCCATAAGGAATACATTCGAAGACAGCTTTGTTAGGAAATAAAAGCAAGTAAAAGCTTCCAATGTGGCCAGGCCCTTATTCTGTTGTGCAAAAAGATTTAAAGCTCTATGAATACACGAGAAATCAAAATATTGTGGTTTATCATCATCGCCATTGAATGACAAGTTGTGATATAAATATGGTAAGTTAAAGAGGCATATGATCCAATTTCTACGCTTCGTTACCCAATTGGTTATCGGATTTGTGAATGCTCACCTAATGGCACCTACGACCCTTGATTCCTGGCTGCTCAATCATTTATTTTAGACTTTAGGGTATCGCTGTTATTTATTTTAGACTTTCGGGTATCGCTGTTATTTATTTTATACCCTCGGGTGTAGCTATTATTTATGTCGCAACGTCGTGTCTCTAGTGCATCTATATAGTAAAATATTGTTGTTAGAGTTATGACTTAAAGATATAATAAATATATGCTTCGATCATACATTTTTATTTTCAAAAATTTGCGTTATTTGATCAAAATATACATATGAGGAGGTCCGGTTTAGAAAACTTGAACCTAGTATAGTGTTTCATGTACCACTTTGAATGGCAGCTTGACATTGTATTTAACGTTTCTTTCATATCTTTACAAATTAATTCTGGCTTTCTCCCTGGACACGTATTCTTTGGAGCATCGCTTATTATAAAGACACATCCTGTTTCTGAGAGACAATCCATGTATTGTTCGGTGACGAAATGGCAAACGCCCTTGCGAATGTGTGTCAATAGGTATGTTACTTTTATAAATATTAATAGTTATTTAAATTACTGGGATGTTTTCTATTGATTTTGCGTGCTCTTTTGCACACCGAAACGATACCCCCGTTAACCTTGTTTTTTTCCTACCTTAATTTTCAGCGGAAATATCAATATTATTCATTGTTATATAACTGTTATTACAATTTCTGTTATATATAATATATATGAAGAATAAACCAATAACCTACAATGTATGTGCTAGGAATTTACTCCGAAAAGATTATTTATTGAAATCGATACATGTACGTGTATATGTTCCAAACCGGTTATCCGAGAACTTCGTGGCCTACATTCCATGGCTTTGTTGTGGGCATATCAAATGAATCAAGAAGAAAACCAGAAGGTGTATAGATATGGTGAATATAACGTATATCACAAATAAATAAAAAAAAAACAAGGAGTTATTTCCGGGTGGTCCATTAGGCCGTAGGAGTCGTAATGAAATCCTGTGCCAGATTTTAAGAACCACTCCAAATTAATTTGCAGAATTAAGAGTTTTGCATTATGTAGGAGTACAGGAACATATTGTACGTCAGGTATTTGAACCTCCAAGTACTAAATATAGAAATATATGTTTTATTATTACCACAATTGCTAAAAACAAAAAGGAAGGAACTGACATGACGAGTAGGGCGCGTTCAAATGTTGATATTGGAGATCTTGTTTTACAAGAGAATCATGATAGTTGATATTCTAAGTAACTATCAAATAACAACAAAGAGAGTAGACATGATCATATATGCTCCGTAACACTTTAGCCTGCTATCCTTTATCAGTGCTAGATTCCTAACAATCGTTCCTACTGAACAGACGATGCAAGGCGGAAACAGGTCCATATCGATAGAAAAATGTCCCCCGAATAAGACATAAAAATCGTTGTCATAATATTGAAGGTTATTCTAGCATGTCTCCGCGCTGGGAAATAATTGAAGCTTGTTGGAAACAATATCCCCGGATCACACCGCCTACATGTCGAGCATGTAAAACAGGCTAGAAATGCTTTTTCACTTGAAGCTAGAAAGATGTTTTAATAAAAGGCAAACGCAGCAAATAAAATGCTTCATATTTCAAATATTCAAATTTTGCATTTTAGTCGCATGGAAATAAACTAAACTGTGATAGGTACCGATATATGAGGTTGAGTGGTATTGGTTAGAATGGTTACATGATTAGATTATAAACTGTATAAAGAGAAGCAGGATTTAAGAATTTCATTTGAGAAGGTTTAGAACAAAATGGTTATGCATAGAACATGAATGTATTTTACAGGTAGATTTTTTTTCAGTATTTGATGGTTCTGAAAAGACGAATACCTTTTTCTAAATAAGATTCTGTATTTTCATGGTATCATTTTTCAACCCACTTTTTTCCATGTTCTTCCGGTGACCTAGTAAGCAGGGACAGATTTGCCTCTTACGCATACAGATTAATTCGCATTAGTGTAACACAATCAATGTTTTTTAATGGCAACTTTATAATTCCTGGGATGAAATTACAGTGAAAGGGGCGAGAACTTGACGTTCCTTTAATTATAAAAAAAATCGCAACTAAATTGAATGTGTATAATTTTGCAATATTAAGTTTAAGAACCAAGGAAAGTATTACTAAGATATAGCAATGGTTTGTGTCTAGGTTTAGTGCATAAGATAAATAGAGTCTTTAGTGAAACTTAACAATTTCTGTGAAATGAATAACGTTGACTGTACGGTTCCAGTGAATCTTTTTTTCTGTCGAATATATACAAATTCAATGATAAATTTTTATTATGCTGTATTATTATATCATTTTAGTCAAATATTTAGTGTAAGATGATTTATTAAGCTCAATCAGATGTCATATGCAATCTCAGGGATTTACATACAGTATATGCCTTGCATCTTGCTGCTAAAATTCATAGAGCTGATTCGGGCAAAAATATAGGACTTAAGTGAATTATGTGGCTTGAAGTGCACCCGAGACGCTCACATCCATTTACAACAATCAATCCCACTTGGCAAGACATCGCACAATGTTGTAAAGACGTTTTATTCGAAAAAAAATAGATATGTTTTTGTCTAAATTAGTCTTGATGTGGGTATCGGATGAAAGTTTTGACCCTATTTCAGCACAATCTGCTGCTACAACTTAATTATGGTTACTTCTAAATTAAAGGTTTATTTAAAACAAACTGTTGTTGTTGTTGTTGTCATTTAATGTTTAGCATTATGTTTATAGCATTCATTTTTATTCAGTAACTTAAAAAAAAATAAAGATCCGTATGTCAGTCATGTCACTAAACCATTGACCATGTGTTTAGGTTTGATATGTTGAAGTTTCCTCATTGTGTTTCCTCTTTTGTTGTTGAATAGAAAATTGTATAAACTATATATCTAAACGTTAAGAAATGCCAAAATTGGATATACTTGACGCTCAAAGAAACCATACCAAAAATTAAGTAAAACTACAATAAAATATGATATTTCTAAATACTACAACATATTTCCTTCTTAAAAATTTGTCATAGAAAATAATTCAAAAGTTTTAATTATATCATAAATATAAAGATCCACTGGAATACGCTTTATTTCGTTACTTTCATCAACGATAATACTTTTGAAAAGCACAATCTGGCAATAGATTTATATCATACTCTCATTAATTTCCTAATTAAGATTGTTAAACATAAAATACCAATATTGTACGCCTGAAAAATAGGTTGGTAGTTTATGGAATAGTCCCTTAATATAACGCACTGCTCCTGTCAGCCGAATAAATAGTAGATCGTATGCGGATCACAGGGCAGTTTTAATGCAGTCGGGGATCTCTGTACCTTATAGCTAGGCCACACTTGCGATTTTAGTCGGAGACTGGATCGCCGACTGCAATCGCCGACTAAATCGCAATAGTGTGGCCACCCTTGCGACTCCGTCGCCGACAGTCGGCGACGATCGGCGACGCATTTCTCCCGATCCAACATGTTGGATCGCAGATGTCGGCAATCGCAAACACATCAAAGAGCATCTCAATGTGGCCACCTCGGCGATGCGATTTTGAATAAAACTTCACATGATTTAATATGAAATTAGTTATTTATAAGTTATTTATCAGTAATAATTGTTATCGTACCAAATATTGTGACATTTATATAAGTGATGTCAATGCGTCATAATTGTGAGGTAAAATACAGATTTTTCTTTCCTTCAACGATTGAAAAGACATACTGACATAAGATAACAGCGCAAAATCTTTTTCATCTGAATTCATTGTTGTTTTCGCAATTTCAAAATCTATTCACTTGCTTGATCAAGAGCACCCCATGGTATATTTTTCAAAAGTGGTAATTCGAACATGAAACCACTTTAAACAAACAAATATACAATAAATAAGTACCTCGTATATATTGTTTTAAAATAAAAATGTGTTCCTATTTCTGTAGATAGATGTGCTCGCTGAGCTCATCTAGCTGACAATAGAATCATTAGAGGTACACAATCTATGACAAAAGAAAATAGTTCTACTGGTATATATATGACTTATTCTAAATTATACTTTGGTGAATTATATCTAGCATAATATCTGTGAATGAGATTAAACACAAAAAATTGCATACCTTAAATTCTTGGCGCTAGAATGCAAAGTGAAAATTTTGTAGCTGGATTAATTTTTTTTAGAAATACATTGTATGGTCTTCCTCATTGATGTTTCACCATTGTTACAAAACATATTTCAACGTCACAATCTGAGCATCTATGACTTTGACGCTTACAATATTGTGTCGTCACTGACCATTTTCATGAGCATGACCAAGATTGCATAGATGCAACAAAACTAAAAAATGTGATCTATCTACAAGTTTTCATATATTTCCCTCCAGCTATCATAATTTATGGAACATTTTTTCAAACCTTTTCTATTTTTTTTTACGAATCCTCGATGATTTTTTATTTTTATTTTATTCGGAGATATATACAGTGTACATATAAGTACGCTACATTGAAATATAATTGATAACAGGTAGTGAATACAAGAATTTTGATTTTCATTTTTCATAAAAGGTGTTCCTCTTCAGAATCTAGCTATCTAGATAAAAATGAAGTCATCTATCTATAAAAATAGGAACACATTTTTGTAAAAAAAATATATATTTCGAAATTGGATTATTTATTACATATTTCAGTGTTTCGGGTGATTTTATGTTTCAATCATATTTTTAATAAGATCGTGGGGTGCCATTCAGAAATGGATATAAAAAATAAGCAGGACCACCGATAGTCTCCGATTTTAATCGCAAGTGTGGCCGGGTTGGAGATTTTAGTCGGCGATTGTCTGCGATTCAGTCGGCGATCCCGTCTCCGACGAAAATCGCTAGTGTGGCCTAGCCATTATTCTGAAGAACCGGTGATGAGCACGACTAAGTGCATGATGTAATTAAAGTTGTTTTTTTTTTGCAAAATCATGCTTTCTCTATTTATTTGTTTATTGTAGAATTACATTAGACGCAAATAATGTAGACTTTTGCAACCAATAGAAATGCTCTGGATTGTACAAAAAAAGTCAAAAATAAACATTTTAATAATATGTTAAGAAATTGTTTGGCTTAGTTTCAACTTGTTTATCACCACACATATGAAATGGATTAAATATATGATTAAGCGAAATAGCATAAAAATCAAAGGTAATGAGGGTTGCAATGAAACATAAATTTCTTTCATTATTAAAATTTACATGCAATATAATAAGTTTTAGCACACTTTTAATCGCAATAGACACGGCACCTAGACAGGTTTTAGAATTCAATTAAGAATTCTTTGATTCTTTGAAGCAGATAAGGAAAATGTCATTCCGACCCAGCATTAGTTTCGAATGAAACCAGCAGCCGGGATAAAACGGGTAAAAAGTAGGAAAGTCTAGCAAAACTCCCTAAGCAATCACATTTCGTGATGTTTTGATACAGTATCCCTTATCAAGATATGTTTTTCTTATTGGTCTCTGAATAAGAAATACTTGATTTGCAACAAAACCCTCACTTGAGGGCTCATTGAACGCACTATTTCGAGGATTGCAATAAAATGACAATGATAATTTACTAACGAGACCTTACTGATTTCATCATCTTACAATTAACTCGGTTTCAATCATATCTTGCTTTATTAATATAATTTTCTTAAGGCCACAGACAGTCAACGCGATTAATGAGAAAAATATGAATATAGTTTAATAAAAAATACACTGATGACACCTTTTATTGCATAAAAATATTAAGAGTGCATAAAACAATAAACGCGAAGATATGTGGTTATACTTAGAGTTTGAAACATTATTTATAACAAAATTAGTTGCAACAAATTCTCCCAAAGTTTTATTCTGCTCAAAAGCCAATATATGATAAATGGGATGTTCTAATCTAATATTTGAGCAGCATTTAAAATGAAGATATATGTATATATATACATTTGTATACATGTGTATTGAAGGCCCTTATTTAATTTCTAATATTCTACTTTGAAATTAAATTATAAGAAAATAATTCGCGAAATTTAAATTGAAAATCATTTCACATCAATTCAGGTGATATGTGCAAAAGGATTTCAGTACGCTCTCACACCCGAAATCATACCAGCCGAGCCCAAAATAGACACCAAACACCATACAGCCCTAAGGACCAACCATTCCACCCCCATTGTTTGGTTCACCGGGCCACCACATATTCAAATCCGCGATACTGCAGCTATTCGTCATCCATTGGAAGTTACCTTCTTCTTCCCTATCTGTGGCTCCTACGTAGATATTGCTGTCGGAATCTGCAATGAAGAACGTTAAATTACGATTTTTTTTGCGTCCGTAGACTTTCTGTATTTTAAGAAAAAAATACACTTTATTGATAATGCAAGATAACAATATTGTATTGGCACATACATATGGACGTGCTGATCTCCGATATTTATAAACTAAATCAAAGACGTAGTCATAGCTCAAATATCAATTAAGTAGTTATGATTATACAAATGTAGTTAACTTGTCTGCATAAAAGAGGTGTAGTTCCAAGCTGTTTTTCTTGATCTCATTCTTTAGATAAGTTTCTAATTAATTCGGAATATATATTTGTTTTTCAATTACCATACATCATTTTAAGATTCCATATGTCGTTTATAAATGATTTATATACCTAGTACAATGTCTCCAAGTAGAGTGTATAACTGAAAATCACAGATTTCCGTGAGAATTCCTCCACTACTGATGCAACTCTCGAGTGCTGCATCAAAGACCATTTCGTTTTCATTCAGTACGATCAGCATGTCATTGTAGATGAGTGTATGTCCTGAAACAATACTATACATTTTATTATTATTTTTTTCATTAATGATAGAGAATTGATTGATTTCTTATTCATAAAAATATGTTAGGTGGCAACCGTAAAAAATGGAGAAACAAATTATCAAAAATAATATTCGTTAAGAGTTGTGAGCACTGTATATTGAATATTGTTAGGCCCTACCTACATAAAATCGCCCGGGTATTGATTTTCACTGTTTTGTGATATAATAATTTAAATGTGTTCAGGTTGCTATTATTTATCATGTGCATTAGTTTGAACCTAGACGTCGAATGAAAGAAATTTTGTTACATCCGATTTAATCGAAGCAATGAAAATGTTGTTAAAACGGAGCAGTGTTCTCTAATGATTGTAACTAAACTGTTGGCTAGAATAAACAGTTTAGGAAAAACCTAAATAAATACAACCCCGTATGCTCATTGGAAGATGCGTTTATTTTTAAAGCTAAATAAGCACAGTTCTAACTATTTTTTTACCTATTTCACATTGTGGGCCTGAGAGTCCTGGGTAACAACTACAGTTATAACCGTTCAACAAGTCAATGCATGCTTCGTTTATTTCGCAAGGGCTCGACGAGCATTCGTTAATATCTGTATAACGGAAACACAACATGGTAACAAAAATGTAATGAAAGGTGGAAAAATGTTGCGGGAAAAATTAATTTATGTGCCAGGGTGTCAAAAGGTTTTTGTGCATACATAATAAATGGTAAGTCATTTATCTAATGGACTTTTTTGTGGTATGAGGTGTGTTCACTCTTTTTAAATAAAAACGCTGACATGATATTCGCTTGATCCGGAGCGTCAAATGTGTAATATGCCGTTGCAAAATATATTGATACATGACCATAGTATCGGTTTTACCCGCTTCAGTTACCCATCTTTTAAACCAACAAAATTCATGGTCGGAGACAACGCAACACAATTGAAATTTGACAAATAAGTATTTTTAGTTGTTATAGTTACCCGCGATGTATTCTTCAAACATATTGATTTTGATAACGGCCATATCCGTCGACATGGTATGATGTATCGTTCCCTCGAAGCATGAATTTTCATTGACAGAAATCATGCATCCCTCGAATTCGCCATAGAAATAGGCGAGACAAGACGCATGCAACGAACATCCCTTTGCGCATAGCGACTCCGAATCAAGATAATCAGCCATCACAACTTGTCCCATGGATATATATTGTTCCATATGATGCGACACATTAGACGATGCAAACGTTGGAAATGTGGAGGCATTAATATCCGATGTAGCTATGAAATTGGTTGCATTTAAACACGATTGAGTAGTCTTTATGAAAACCATCATTTGGATGATAACAAGCATTTTCGAACTGTGTGTATTAACATGCGTTTCCATTTCAAATATTTCTATTAAAAAAATATATACGATATTTTTTTCAGCTCATTTTTATTTATCTTCTTTGCAATTTATAATAAATCAATTTAATTACAAATCTTAAACTAATTAATAGTCCATTCTTGTCAAGGGTTGAAGTTAAAATCTTTGGCTCTTATTGTTATGCTAAACCCGTGCATTGATCAAATTTCA
>LQRL01182965.1:372-10571 GCA_001703475.1 Hydroides elegans | reverse complement strand
TTCTTTATAAATATATATTTTTTAATCTCTTGTTTTCAGCGTGAGCTGGACTTCGAGAAACGCCAGAGCATGGAGAGTCTGGATCAGCTTGAAGACATCGAAGAACAGGTCGGTGTCAATTATTCGAATATTAAAAAAATATCAAGACTTGGATTATTTGAGAGTAAGAAACAAAGCAAAAAATCTAACATTATGGTAAGGTTTCAAAAGAGGCTTTAGCATATCAACTTGCAGCAGTTGATGAATAAACACGCTCTGTCCTGTGAATACACATTTTTCTTTGAATAGGAATTATAACATGAACATTTATTATGAAAATGTGTTATACGTTTTTCCTCCCTAAAAAAAACATTATGTCAGCAGCAAAATGGTGTCGTGCATTATTTGGATTATAAGATAGGCCTATCTTCGTTTAATTGGATCGAAGAAATTCTTTATCGAATTTTGATCACTTTAACATACAATGTGGTGCTTCTTAATAATAGATAAATATTGTTCAAACCTTGGTATGTTGTGTTAGAAATGAAAAGTCTTAAGAAGATTATAAGAATAACACATATTTGCGACATGGTTATCCATTTATTCTCAATCTGAAATATTTATTTCAAACAATTAAGTGATAGCTCTTGATCAAGTTTGAGTAGCAAATAAAACAACAAATATTTGCAAGGAAAACAAATTGTTATTTTAGTGCTAAGTCCATTATAATTTAGGCATAATAAACATACAGGGTAAACGACATTAAATTGGATGGACTAGAGAAATAAGTTTTATTATTTTGCGAAGTGTTCGGTGAATATTTATTCATATCCTCATGATAATGAGTCCATTGGTCTTTTTACTTTGAATTAGACAGTTAGCATGGGGGCCATGAATATATAATTCCCTGAAATAGGAAGTTAACAAAGGAAAGTGTTTTTGTAAAATGAGTATTTTATGTGACCTCATTAGAATAGTCACCCAAGCTCAATAAACATCCAATTATCATTCTCACGGGAAAATATGTTTGTGAATGTTTATTCTTTTATTGTACCGTTTGCCTATAATTGGTGATAAATATGATTTACATTAATATAATAATACAGAATAAACGTTAAATAGAGATTTTTCATGGTCTGGAGAGTTGGTGTTAATCAAATAATCGTTTATGAAAAGATGTGTTAAAAGGTAGGTAAGCCTAATTTGAAGGTTTTTGAAACATGTTGGAATTTTCTCTTTAGGCATTTTTTGTCATAAAATTACAAAATGAAGGTCACGAGAACATGAGGTATAAACCATAAACAAATATGAACTGACGGAACATTATATTTGTAAATAACGTGAAGAAATAAACAAATAGATTAATGCTTTTTCAATAGACATTAGGATTATCGTTATATGTATAAAAGTAAGAGATCCACTTTCGGAACCATCTTATGCCAAGTTATGACAAGGACCATTATTTATACGTTTTGTCGTTTACTCGGAAGTCGTGAAGATCCATCTAAGTTTGTAATACAATAACAGAGTATGTAATATTATGTGACTAAATGGTCAGCTCAAAATCAACTCTTTTTTACCACAGGTGTTTACCTATATATCACTTTTTTCCTAATCATCTAACATGGATATTAATCGAGAATTTATATATGCTTGAAATCAGGCTGTTAATAAAAAGAGAGAATAACATTATTTAGATTTAAAAAAAAAAACGAATATTTCTGAGCTTTCAAAGGATTAAATAAGGAAATTTGAATACAATTAAATAAAATAAATAAAAATTTGTTCTCAAAATAAAAACAGCTAAACATGAATATGTTAGGAGTAACCAAAAGTTCAGGATCACCTGTGTATCTGTTAAAAGTGCGCAAAAAAGTCGTCGATGATGTAAAACTTATACAAATTACATGTGGAGTATTATTGAGAAAGGTGAGTTGGGGCCACTGATTATTATCGGTAGGCAACTATAGCCTTAAAACATTTAATACGTTTGGGGTTATGATGAGTATTCATTACATGGATAACAATTTTTGAGAACTATATTAATGTTATCAGGATTATCAACACTTAAAATACAGATTGAAAGAAGCAGATCATGTAGTGTTCTGTTGAGGTATCATGAACTGAGGACTTGCCATTTAAGCCATAATTTGTTTTGAAAATGAGAAAAAAGATCATTTTTGTCTGTGAATTGGTTACCTTAACTTCCTAGGCCAATAAAACATGGAAGTTGGCTTCATTATTTTGTATCGATTAATTTCGAAGTTGTAAGAATATATTTATTTGTTGAACGTGAACGAACGAAAAACTACTTAGATTAAGAATGATATAAAAGAATTTTTAAAAAAGTGTTCATAATCAATTAAAACTTCTTCAATTCCAGGTCAAAGTAGAAACGGTGTCAGAGCAAAAACCTGCTGTAGATCAGAAACCAAAAAAGTAAGCTTTCATTTTCCTGATTAAGTTTTGTCGTAGAATTTTAAATTATAATTTTAATGATGCGTGCCAAAGCCCGTAGGGCTCGTAAGAAAAAGTTAAGCTCGTTATGTTATTACCCCCTCCCTAACCCCTGCTAACACCTATGATTTCTTCTTAAGGGTGGGGTATTAGATGTTATGGCTTCTATGATACGTTTATTCAGTTGCACTAATTAACTTTTGATATTCAAAAATAATGTTGCTATGACTGCCTTTTTTTCTTACAATCCATGCCAATATTTTTACGCTAAATTTGCCTCCAATAGAACTTTGCCTGTGATATACTGTTAACCAAAGACCAAGTATGATACTATATCCCATTTGATATAACTGCATGTTAACTGCCATTCTGCATGATATTCTATTTGATTTGATATGACTGCATGTTAACTGCTATTGACTCAATCTAACTTGCTTCTCTGACATGCGATGGTGATTGAAAAGATGCATGCATGAGTGCGTTTGATGAGTAGAGAATGTTGGCTTCTCCCCAACCATTGATTTTTTCTTTCGTCCGCCATAGCTCTTTTGAAAAGCAAGCATTTGCCTCTACGCTTTTATCATTCCATCACATGTGTTCAAGTCATAGAGAAAGCTTCGTGTATTGACGAATTTCTACCTTGGTTTTGCTGAATAGATGATGCTACTCATATGACAATTTTCAACTGTTTGTAAAAATGTTGAAGTTACAATGATATCAAATGTCGGTTGCATGTATGGATGCGTCTAATTGTGTATTTAGATAGTAACTATGTAGTTTTATTACATGTTTCAAACAGTAGAAAGGGATAATGTATTTTAATTTTCATAATAAATCTTCGAAAAATTGAATTAAGGGATGTATGTCAATCATTGCCCTTGCCATGGCGTTACTCCTGATTGGATATTTGGTTGAAATGCGTGAACTGAAAAAATAGCATTTCATTCAATAACACATAATAAAGAGACTTCTAAGTCGTACTGTGACACAAACGTATTCGCTCGTTAACATCGGTATTTTAAAATGTAGAAGAATGAAAACCAAAATGTATTAGTATGAATCTCTTTTTGATGGACCGAGTCGGATATGAAACACTACCGAATGATTTGTATAATGCAATTGATTCTTGGATCGTACAAAACCTGGATCAGTTAGACGGGTATTTGTTCATAAATCGAAATATAGAAAAATAAGTGAAACAGTTTGGAAATAACTGCTATCATCCAGATTAAACAAATGGTTCGAGAAATATGCTTGAATTTTTGAGGGACTTCATAATGCTCTCAAATAAGACAGCTCCCATTTCGTGTCCTACCATTGCGCCCACTTATACGAATTCCAATACATTAAGCTCAAATATTGCCTTTGGCTTTACGCAAAATTTTCTTTCCATCAGTGAATTTTACCTTACGATTGTCGTGTCAAAGGATATAAGAGAAATATCGATTCCAATCGAGCTATTTGTTCCAGATAAGATTTGAGTTCAAAGTCACCAAATCTTTAGGCAGCTTAAGCGCTAAAGTTTACTCTAATATACCATAATAAGTTACAAATGGGTAAAAATAGATTATGATTATACTTTTTGTAGGAACTTATAATAACGAACCCATTAAAGCAGTCAAAATAATGTCTAAATAACATTTCTGCAGAAAACTTATAAAATACTAACTTATCATTAGGGTACGAAACTGTTTTGCGCAAAACTAAGAAGACTTAAAAGGGGGGAGGGGGAGATGGGGCGGGAGAAGGAAAACAAAATAATAAAATCGTCTGTGCCTATATTTTCTCAACATTTGAAAAGGGTTTCCCTAGCTAAACTCTCAATGTTATGACCGTTCCTTCTCTCTTGTACGTTTACATTTGATCCCTTGTATTTGCTTGTTAGGTATATTTGGTCGCCAGATTACCTCGTGTTATTTTAGATTGAGTAAGCTCCGTTGAGCTATAGCTTTACAAATCTGCTCAATACATTGTCAATGTCCCAATGCGTCGAACTCAAAAAACCTCATGCATATCTTATATTATGAGCTACAAGTCTATAGTTAAATGTATTGACAAGTTCGTTTCGTATGGGGTCGATATAGTGTTAAGTCAATGCCGTGTGTGTTTTTGTTCGAAGTTAAGACAAGCTCAAAACTGTCGCAAAAACATAGTGCTTAACTTTATGGTTTCTGTCATGGATATCTAATAAAAATACAACTTCATAATATTATATCTATGCATAATATACCGAGTTGACCTTTAGTTCAAAAGGATGTATTTGGTTTATGGATATTAAATATTGTTGATTTTGTTTAGTTTCTTTATGTAACCTGGATACATTTTGCCAAATAGAGCTCTGCTAGCTGTAACCCTATAATTCATGTCAATAATTTGGATATGATAAGGAAATGAGTTGTGTTTCAGATAATCTTTCTTATTGGTAGGTTTCAATAATGTTTTATTGCCAGTAAATAGTCTACATGTTGCGTGTTTCATCTATAAACAAGGATCTTAATGAAACACGATCATAGATAAAACTTGTCTATTCTCAATTAATATTTTGGTCTTGTCAATGATCGTTTGCAAGCTATTTCAAGAGAGTGTCAAGTAAAGGCGTTTACTATAGTATATTAAATTGATTGACAAACTTGGATATTAATATCAGATTAGAGAAGCATGAATGATAGAGATACATGTAATGTTAATAAAGAATTGCAATATTTTTAGGGAATTCATAAGTTTGTTTTTGTTGCATAAAGCAATAAATGAAATATATTGGCCTTGAGATTTCGAAGCGACTGATCATGTAACTATTACAGGTGTTCGATAATAAATTGGCTCATGTTTCGATCGAATGTAAGTCATCGCAATCAATATACGCTAAATCTGATTTATATTGGATAATCCGGATCTAACCATTGATATCATGTGTAATTTGTCTTTTATAATTATTATACATGTACACCAGGTTATAAAGTATTGGAACTACAAAAAAAAAGTTATTTCATCGATAAAGATGCAATGGTTCGTCACTTGTTCAGTAGGCGAAAGGTTCAAATCCCATCACCTTTCATTAATGAACAAGTAGAAGGGTTCATTATGATTCGACATAGCTTTTTCCATATTGTATTCCACATTTGGCCATGTCGTTAATCATAATAAAACTTTATCTTTCAGAGACGAACCTCCTCAAATTGAAGACTTTTCGGATAGTGATGAAGAAGACCATTCGCTCCAAATACGGTTGCGTCGCGAACGTGCAGAGCAGGAACTAGAGGAAGCAAAACAGCGTCAGCGCGAAAAGGAAGAACAATTAGAGCGCGAAAATCGCGAGCGTCAAGAACGCGAAAATCGCGAGCGCGAAGAACAATTAGAGCGTGAAAATCGCGAGAGTGAAGAGAAAGAAAAGCGCGAAAAGGAACTCGAACGCAAAGAGCGTGAGCGCGCCGAAAGAGAACGCCGCGAACGCGAAAACGAAGAGCGCGAACAACGCGAACGTGAAGCGAACGAAAAGCGCGAACGCGAACAACGCGAACACCGCGAACGCGAAGAAAAGGAAAGAGCGCTAGAACAACAGCAAAAAGCGGCTTCGAATTTCAAAGCAGAAGTTGTGGTTCAGGGAGGGATGGACGTGTCGTTTGAAGATACTGATGATGACATGGAGGTGATGCCGAGTATCACTGGATCCCCGCGCAAGTAAGTAAATTCTTTTGTGATTGAATTTTGTTTATAAAAAAGTACTATGAGTATTAATGGATCACAGCGCACGTAAGTTCTAACGCATTTTCTATCATGTTTAAGTTTTGGGCTTTTGGTTTTAAATAAATATTGTTAAAGGGTGCTATGCCTGCTGGTCCCACTTTTGATGATAATTGGTTGAGGGTTTGTGTTGAAATAGTATACATTGAATTAAAATCAGTAAAATGGCTGGCCTTCAGTATAAAATGAATAGCCCGCATATTGTATAATGTTTCTCATGAAAACTGAAGACGTCGAAATTTAAAATGTTGCACGGTTAAAACTTTGCAATAGCTTTTCAATCGAAAGGCGGGTTTGCAATAAATGGATTTTCCACGAGTATGCATTTTAAGTTAAAAGATGCATAGCCAACTTCAACCAAAATAAATACCCTCAGATCACAAAAAGAAAAACAAATTAATAAGTTTATTCCAGATTTATTGTAGAAATTAATGAAAAGAACACTTTAAATAGATGAAAATACTATGGATATTTATTAATAATTGATTTTTTTTTTAATGTCTCAATTGCTACGGACATGCACACGATTTCGCGCTTTCGCCCTTTAAGTTTAAACGTAAAACTTCGAAATATCAATTCAAATATAGATAAAAACAAAACTCTGGATTTAAATTCAAACAGAAATCTGACACATTACGACAGTCGTATTGGATGTTAAAGAGATTATTGCACATGAACACACATGAACTCTTCATTTGCTTCGCTCTGAACAAAGCGCGGCAATTCCATTTCCTTCATCTTTTTCTCTGCATCATATTTCGCGTAGAAGTATGCGAGTGCTCCGATTGCTAACCCTTCGAAGAGAGATAAAGCGACGCCAAAGATGACATGAGTATAGCTCTCTCCACGGACGAATACATTCTTCATCTGTTTTGTGGACACCCTCTCGACAATATCTGCGTTCTGGTCTGGATGGTAGCCACGGCAGTGAACTGGAGCATATCGCTCCTTGTGTTGCTCGAAAAGGTTGTTGATATCTTCGTGTATAACATCGTCGTTAGCTGCGCTAAATTGGAGATCAGAGAGGGATCCGTAATGTTCATCGTGGGTATGAGCGTCCGTATCAAAATCATCGTCTGCAAATTTGAAAAAGAAAGAAAAAATCATAATTTGAAATTCAGTTTTAAAATAAAAATCGTTTAAATTGAATTTGCGTATCGCTATGATATAAGGTATCATATAATAATCAAACTAAAATATATATTTGCAAATATTAACAGCATAATAATTACCGCACCAGAATAAAATACCTCAATATTCAACACTTTATTTTTTTATACGAAAAAAAAACTACCCACCTCTCAAAGTTGCACCGCAGACTACTCCAACAAGAATGGCTAACATCAGCCAATTTCTCATTTTGAATCTATGTTTTAGTCTATCAAAGATTTGATTTTAACCTTGAGCAATTGATTTCCACAATTTCGTCAACTTTTCCCAGAAATATCAAGATATCGACAAGTATTTTGAATATTTAGATAAACGCTGTTGCTCACTCAAGAACAAAATGGAGTCTGCCAAACTCTTAGTAACAACTTTTCGTGGCAACGTTGTCTATTGTGACGTCATAATAGAGTAATGGTTTTCAACTCTTACAATCGCGCCGAATGTAATATTTCTCAAAATTATTTGTATTTTTTGATGATGTCAATGAAAAAAAATATATATACAGTCATTTAAATCATCCAATAGGGTTATTATTTATGAAACAAGCCATCGTAGAGGGCAAAGCCCCCAACCTCCCGTCCCCGCCTCCTCTCCCGTATCATTTCCTGTTCTACCTTTTTAGCCCCCAGCCAACCAATTTGGCTGAGGGCTATTGCTATCCCCCATTCCGTCCGTCCGTCTGTCTGTCCGTCCGTCCGTCCGTCTGTCCGTCTGTTAACATTTGAGATGCAGTAGTTTGTCCGTGGCATTTTGGTATGAAGCCTTTGTCCTAGGGTTCTGAAACTTTACACAGAGCAAGAATATATATTGCAGATGTGCAACGTCGAGGTTTCAGTTTGATCGACCAAAAATTGTCGAAATTACGGGGTTTGAACTTAGACGAATTTGAGATATTTTGGGATATTTATACAACACTTTGTCCGCGGCACTTTGGTATGAAGCCTTTGTCCTAGGACTCTGAAACTTCACACACTAAAAGAATATATATTGCAGATGTGCAACGTCGAGGTTTCAGTTTGATCGATCAAAAATTGTCGAAATTACGGGGTTTGAACTTAGACGAATTTGAGATATTTCGGGATATCTATACAACACTTTGTCCGCGGCACTTTGGTATGAAGCCTTTGTCCTAGGACTCTGAAACTTCACACACTAAAAGAATATATACTGCAGATGTGCAACGTCGAGGTTTCAGTTTGATCGATCAAAAATTGTCGAAATTACGGGGTTTGAACTTAGACGAATTTGAGATATTTCGGGATATCTATACAACACTTTGTCCGCGGCACTTTGGTATGAAGCCTCTGTCCTAGGGCTCTGAAACTTCCAACACTGAAAGAATATATATTGCAGATGTGCAATGTCGAGGTTTCAGTTTGATCGATCATAAAATGTGCAAATTACAGGGTACTGAACTTAGACAAATTTGAGCTATTTTGGGACATTTGTATAACACAGAAAGATTACGCATATATTGTGACGTTGTGAGGACTACATTGTGTGGAAGAATATGTAACGGCAGCGATGTGAAAAAAAGACGTTGTGTGAAAGACGTTGTGAGAAAGACGTTGTGAGAAAGCCGTTGTGAGAAAGACCTTGTAAGAAAGTCGTTGTGAAAAAAATATTTCGTTTGACCTGCCTCTTTTTATTAACCCAGCTTTCGTGTAACGAAAACTGGGTTTGTGAAATCGGTTGGTGTCCGTCCGCCGTTAGTTAGTTAGTTAGTTAGTTAGTTAATTAGTTAGTTAGTTAGTTCGTTAGTTAGTTAGTTATTCCGTAAACCTTTCCCTAAAAACCTATCTCCTCCCACAGTTTTGATTGTAGAGCTTTCAAACTTTAACACAAGCTTCTATATGGTCATCTCATCATAGATTGTGCTTTTGATGACGATCGAACCATTGTGGTCGCCATGGTGGACTTCGCCATTTCCGCCATATTTGGTCTTATATATAGTAATAAACTCTTAGCTTCAACAGCTATCTTCTCCCACAGTTTTGATCATAGAGCTTTCAAACTTTAACACAAGCTTCTAAATGGTCACCTCATTATGGATTGTGCTTTTGATGACGATCGAACCATTGTGGTCGCCATGGTGGACTTCGCCATTTCCGCCATAGTTGATCTTATATATAGTAATAAACTCTTAGCTTCAACAGCTATCTTCTCCAACAGTTTTGATCATAGAGCTTTCAAACTTTAACACAAGCTTCTAAATGGTCACCTCATTATGGATTGTGCTTTTGATGACGATCGAACCATTGTAGTCGCCATGGTGGACTTCGCCCTTTCCGCCATATTTGATCTTATATATAGTAATAAACTCTTAGCTTCAACAGCTATCTTCTCCCACAGTTTTGAACATAGAGCTTTCAAACTTTAACACAAGCTTCTAAATGGTCACCTCATTATGGATTGTGCTTTTGATGACGATCGAACCATTGTGGTCGCCATGGTGGACTTCACCATTTCCGCCATATTTGGTCTTATATATAGTAATAAACTCTTAGCTTCAACAGCTATCTTCTCCCACAGTTTTGATCATAGAGCTTTCAACCTTAAACACAAGCTTCTATATGGTCACCCCATTATGGATTGTGCTTTTGATGACGATCGAACCATTATGGTCGCCATGGTGGACTTCGCCATTTCCGCCATATTTGGTCTTATATATAGTAATAAACTCTTAGCTTCAACAGCTATCTTCTCCCACAGTTTTAATCATAGAGCTTTCAACCTTTAACACAAGCTTCTATATGGTCACCTCAGTTGTGCTTTTGATGACGATCGAACCATTGTGGTCGCCATGGTGGACTTTGCCATTTCCCCCAATGTGGTATCTTGTATACTAAAAAGTA
>LQRL01182950.1:10005-20077 GCA_001703475.1 Hydroides elegans | reverse complement strand
TGTTCCCGTCCCAGCCAACCCCCAATTTTGGGCAAGGAAGACTTCCGGTGAGGCTAGCTGCACACCAGTTGGGGCGCTGGTGCCCGAGATTATCCCGGGAGTATCCCGCTACCTACAGTGTTTTTAGTTTTGTCAAATGATTTATCTGATAGAAAACCATTTACGCGAAAAGGATCCTTTATCAGAGGATAAAGCACGATACTTGGTCGGATTTCTATTAGAATATAATCTTTAGATAAACATATAAAACTAACAGGTAGTTTTTAGAGAACGCTTATCGTTCTTTAACAGTTTTACTGTCAAATGTGTTATTATGAATTGTACTATGTAAATATATCAGTTTTAATCATTCTTAAATGTTTTAAGTAAATGTTGAAGTAAAGGAATATTTATGTGATGTTTATGCGTTCGGTGATTAAAGAATCATTAAAGATAATAGGAATTATTTCGAAAATGCGTCGTTTGGTGCTCTTCAATACACAACTGACAGATTTAAACCGCAACAATTATGTGTAATATTTGATTGGCAAAAAATCTAAAATGGGTTCAAGTTTAGAACATCGAAACATTTAGTAAGGTAATTGCTTTAATGCTAACTATGTGCTTTCAGCTACACTTGGTTATCCAGCTGAAATCCATCAGTATGGGCCTATGTTTATATGGTTTCCTATTGCCCAGGCAGTGGGAGCTGTCATTGGCGCATTTACATTTGTGTCGTTATTTTATCCCTTGAAACTGACCTGCGTTAATGAGGTATGTCATATTAAATAAAATATAATACAATATAATGAAACATATCACGCATATATTAAAAATATATATTTCATATATCCAATCAACTTTGTGACCTAAAAATATAAGATATGTATTGCTTATCTTAATTTAGGTGATAGGAAATTATAATAATTTAAAGTGGTATTTAAAATGTAAATATGCATGTTTTCGTTATACGTCTTGCTAATAAGACAGGAAACAAACAGTTTTTGTAGAGTTCAATCATCAATGGTATAATCGCACAGGAAGCTTCGTTAAGTGTTCATGCTTAAAACCCCTGTTTGTTATTGATACTCCATGGAGACTTTTAAGCACGTTAATCTTTTGAAAAACACACCGATCTTTTGTGAGTTGCTATGAATAACAATTATTGAAAAGAGTTTAAAAGTGGAAAACTCGAAGAAGCTTCCCGTGTGGTTAGGCCCAGTGAGGATGATATACGTTAATGATAACAAATTTGTAAAATAATGAAGTCCACATACTAAAATGCCCACTCTCATTCGTATTATACTTTTTAATTTTTAGTATTATGAAATGCGGTTTCAAGGAAAATTGGCGAGATATGCCGTCTCTTTCAGTACACTTCTTATCCTGGTAAGCAGTGGCTTCTGAGCAATACATTTGGCAAAATTCATTTTACATTTATATATTGATAAATACTTTCGTTGACACAACATAAATGTATTGTTACATACATTCATTCAAAATCGCCCACTGCTTCCTTATGATAAAGATTTAAATGTAGAAATAAAACTCGAAACATGAGTAACCCAGTAAACAGAAAACGTGTTTTGCACGTTTGCTAATAGTGAATATTTGGTTACTTATACAGAAAACTACTTTTTCACGTTTTCCTCACGTTTTCTTCTAGGCGTACGACATACCCAGTAAACAGAGACACGTTTTTAAAACGTAAGGAATACGTTACCAATGACGTGTTTTTTCAGTGACATGGAAACGTTTTTAACACGTTATTCTGTTCATACTCGATTTCGTGTTTTGCACGTTTTTCAATTACGTGTTTTGCACCTAATAAATGCGTGCTTTGTACGTAATAAAAAACCTAAATGATACGTGTTTTGTACGGAATAAACACAAGATTTATATTGATCTAAACGTATTTCTCGTACCTTGTTAATGTTTGTCATTAGTAACTGTTTCTGTTTAAGTATCACATATTCAAACTGTCAATCCTGAAAAGTTCTAGCAGCTGTAGAGATCAGAATTTGAAAAATGTGTAATGGCGACGAATCTAATGCACTGATACTTTTATTGCGAAACGTTTAGAACTAATTACTCTAATGAAAATAAAACTATTCCACCAAGCTCTCTCTTTCCCGCTTATCATCTATTATATGTATCTGTATATTCAAGCTCAATATCTATTTATATTTACCTTAATCAGTTTCCGCGATCCTTAGGCATCTAAAATACATTATAATAGTTATTGAAGAGGTGTTATTGCCTATGAAAAACTATCCTCTTTCATTAATGAATAATTTCTCATGGCCTCGAATTTGTTTCTATATTCATTTAAATAAAAAAATGTAGTTGTAGATTTAATTTGATACAAAACGAAGTGTTTCATCCGTGTTTTGATAAGTTTTTAAGACCTTTTCCCTTGTTCACTTCCTTGTTCTCTTTATTGTGTTCGTTCAAATATAAACTGATTGAAAATGCTGTTTGATGACGTATACACCAATCCACAAACGTCACGTTATTTTTTACAAAACGTTTTAAATTACGTATTTTTGTCGTTTCCCAAATACGTATTTTTGTCGTTTCCCGAAAACGCGTTTTTCACGTTTAAGTGTAAACTTAATAAACCCTTAAAATAAAGACGTTTTAAAACGAAATAAAAACCTCTCAAAACACGTTTTTAAAATGAATATGTCGTACGCCTAGAGGAAAACGTGAGGAAAACGTGAAAAAGTAGTTTTCTGTGTAAGTAATCAAATATTCACTATTAGCAAACGTGCAAAACACGTTTTCTGTTTACTGGGTATTCTTTTAAAGCCGTGTTTTGAGAGGTTTTTATTCCGTTTTTTAAACGTCTTTATTTTAAGGGATTATCAAGGTTACACTTAAACGTGAAAAACACGTTCTCGGGAAAGGACAAAAATACGTTTTTGGGAAACGACAAAAATACGTAATTTAAAACGTTTTTTGTTTGTAAAAATAACGTGACGTTTGTGGATTTGTGTATACGTTATCAAACAGCATTTTCAGTCAGTTTATATTTGAACGAACACAATAAATAGATCAAGGAAGTGAACAATTGAAAAGGTCTTAGAAACTCATCAATACACGGATGAAACAGTTCATTTTGCATCAAATTAAACATACAACTGAATTCACAACTACATTTTTTTGAATGAATATAGATACAAATTCGAGGCCATGAGAAATTATTCATTAACGAAAGAGAATAGTTTTCATAGGCCATAACACCTCTCCAAGAACTATTATAATTTATCTTAGATGCCTATGGATCCGCGGAAAACTGATTAAGGTAAATATAAATAGATATTAAGCTTAAATGTACAAATACGTATAATAGATGATAAGAGGGAAATAGAGAGTTTGACGGATTAATCTTATTTTCATTAGAGTAATTAGTTCTAAACGTTTCGCAATAAAAGTATCAGTGCATTTGATTCGTCGCAATTACACATTGTTCAAATTCAGATATCTACAGCTGCTAGAACTTGTTAGGATTGACAGTTTGAATATGTGATACTTATATAGAAACATTTACTAATGATACATAAACAAGTTACGAGAAATAAGTTTCGATCCATATTAATCTGGTGTTTATTCCGTTCAAAACACGTATTATTAAGGTTTGTTTAGTACGTACAAAACACGCATTTATTAGGTGCAAAACACGTAATGGAAAAACGTGCAAAACACGAAATCGAGTATGAACAGAATAACGAGTTAAAAACGTTTCCATGTCAATGAAAAAACACGTCATCGGAAACGTATTCTTTACGTTTTAAAAACGTGTCTCTGTTTACTGGGAACATCTTTAAACGTTTTACTCTCTTCATCGTGTAAAAAAATAGTTCCGATAGCAATCAATTAACATCGCACCAACATGATATGCAAATTGATGACATGCAATTAAATATTCGATAACCAACATTCGGAAGCCTAACATATAAAGTTACTGACTTTTAGATGGCTTCGAGCATCTGAAATGGTCATCTGGATGCCAAAAAAATTCAAGTTACGGCTTAAACATGATGTATTTTTAGACCCCAAACGGGGGAACCCGGGGGTCTATAGGATTTGCCTCTGTCCGTCTGTCTGTCTGTCCGTCCGTCCGTCTGTCCGTCCGTCCGTCTGTCCGTCACGCTACTCATACAACACTTTGTCCGCCGCACGTTGGTATTAAGCCTTTGCCTGAGGGTTCTGAAACTTCACACAGTGAAAGAATATATACTGTAGGTGTGCAACGTTGAGATTTCAGTTTGATCGACCAAACAGTTTCGAAATGAAGGGGGTTTGAACTTAGACGAATTTGATATATTTTTGGATATATATACAACACTTTGTCCGCGGCACTTTGGTATAAAGCCTTTGCCTTAGAGTTCTGAAACTTTACACATGGAAAGAATATATATTGTAAATGTGCAACGTTGAGGTTTCAGTTTGTTCGACTAAAAATGTCGAAATTGCGGGGGTCTGAACTTAGACGAATTTGATATATTTATGGATATTTATACAACACTTTGTCCGCGGCACTTTGGTACATAGCCTTTGCCTTAGAGTTCTGAAACTTTACACATGAAAAGAATATATATTGTAAATGTGCAACGTTGAAGTTTCAATTTGATCGACTAAAAATGTCGAAATTACGGGCGTCTGAACTTAGACAAATTTGAGATATATTGTGATATTTATACAGCACTTTGTCCGCGGCACTTTGATATTAAGCCTTTGCCTTAGGGTTTTGAAACTTCAAGCAATGACAAGATATATACTGTAGGTGTGCAACGTCGAGGTTTAAGTTTGATCGTTCAAAAAATGTTGAAATAACGGGGGTCTGAACTTAGAAAAATTTGAGATATTTTGGGATATTTATACAGCACTTTGTCCGCAGTGTTTTGTTATGAAGCCTCTGTCCTAGGGTTCTAAAACTTCAAAGAGTGAAAGAATATATATTGCAGATGTGCAATGTTGAGGTTGCAATATGTTCGCCCAAAAATGGTCGAAATTACGGTGGTCTGAACTTAAACGAACTGGAGCACAGAAAGATTACGCGCATATTATGACGTTGTGAGGACTACGTTGGGTGGACGAATATGTAAAGTCAGCGGTGTGAGTAGACATTGTGATAAATATGTTGTCAGGAAGACATAGTTAGAAAGACGTTGTGAAAAAGGCGTGAGAAAGACGAAAAATCGTTTGTACATGTATATAGGAATACGTTAGCAGAATGTTGTGAGAAAGATGTTGTGAGAATGGCATTGTGAGCATTACGTTGTGAGAAAGACTTTGTGGGAAAGACGCGATGAAAAAGACGCCGTTAGAAAGACGTTGTGAGAAAGACATTGTGAGAAAGACGTTGTTAGAAAAACTTTGTGAGAAAAACGTTATGAGAAAATCCGTTTTGAGAATGACTTTGGGGGAAAAACTTTGTGAGAAAGGCGTTGTGAGAGATACGTTGAGAAACACGTTTTTAAAAAGACGTTGTGAGAAAGACGTTGTGAAAAAGACGTTATTTAATGGTTTTAAAACCACGCAATAGACTTTGTATGTGTTTTTTATCAAGACATGAAAATTCACGGACTGTTGGCGTTCGGTTGGGGTCTGCGCCCTCGACGATGGCTTGTTCAATATATTTGTTAATGTATTAACAAGGAATGGTTCTGTGCTTTGAATAATTTCGGACCTGCTGTAGCTCTCCAAGTTGTGACTGGAATTCCTATGGGCATTTCAATTATGGCAATCGGGATAGCAACCACGTTCTACACTACTATTGTGAGTGGTTGAAGTGAAGTATAACGTGATAATCCAGTATAAACATATAATAATTACAATACCAATAATGTGAAACTAATATAACGCAATTGCAAAAAAAAGTTTATGATGTAAGCTAATCACCATATTTAACTCTATTGTAAGCTTATTACCTTATTTAACTTAACCATTATTTTTCATAATTATTTGTTGCTATAATAGTTAATCAATGTTAAATTGCAACATTTATTTTACAATTGGTATAATTACATAATTTATCATTAAACAACGTAAAACGGCTGTATAACTTCGCATTATTTTTTTTTCTATTTTCGTCAAGAACCGTTTAATAATCATATGATTATTCAATTTGATTACTAATAGATTATTCAATTTTCACTCTTGCTATTTAGATGTAAGGCCGCGGTTACATATGCGTTTTTAAAACGCAGCTTTTCAATGCATGTCGATGTAACCTTACATGCATGTATTATGAGATTGCATGCGAAGTTAGTTTTTTTTTTAAACACACAACCTACTTTTTGAGTTTACTATCATGCTTTCATTGTCGTGAAGGATACCGCTGCGTTTAAAAACACAAATGAAACATCGGTCTAAGTATTTTCTTATTGAAGAATAAATCTAATATTTTTAAAATGATGAATTCGTGATTTCATTTTGAAGGGAGGAATTAAAGGTGTTATATATACAGATGTTTTTCAGACCATCGTGCTATTTTTCGGAATATTAGCTGTTACAGTTCAGGTATAGTCACGCGTTTCTAGCCCAACACGGAAACAATAAACCCTAATAGATAAACACTAAACCACAACTACAGAAACGCTAATTAATGCTTTACGTTTATCGTTAAAATCGTCAAACACTTAAACACGTGCTTAAATGAAATGTTGAATAACCGCTTTTGCATGGTTTTAAATGCATCTTTCTTCTGACAGCACAAATGAGCTGTTTTTAATCGCATTTTGGTTTTCCCATAAGAAATACATTGGGGAATACAATCAAAGCTTCGGTTTAAAACCCAAATTCAACATCAATAAAAATATTACAGGGCGTTTCAAGCGTCGGCGGATTGGGACGCGTTTTTGAACTCAACCACGAATGGGGAAGAGATAGAGTGTTGGAGTGAGTTTGTTAAATATATTAAGTAATTTTATATAATATAATAACATATATCTATATAAAGCATATATTTAAAAGGATAGGGGATTTATAAACATAAAGTTACTTATTAAGTGAAGCTAAGTTTTGTGACTCTACTTGTTAGCTCTTATAGTGAATACCATTGGCGCATCTAATGGCGCATTGGTTTAGAACTGTCATCCCTGATTTTCTAAAATAATTACAAGGGCAGCTATATTTAAATTTGACAGTATATGGAAATGGAACAAATTTCAAAGTTCATATTTCATAATTTCCACTCCATATCCAACTTTTATATTTACACAGTACATTTATAACCATGTATATTATATTTTAAACGAAAAACAAAAGCAAAAATAATAAATGAAGTCTTAGAAATTAAGGTTTACAATTGTTGCATTTCCATATCCAGTGCCATTTTACTTATCGCTCCCCTTGTATATGACCAGTTTGACCATGACTAAATGTAAGATCAATAGGCGTAGAACTCCCAAAAATCTTCTACTAAAATCTTTAACACCGATTCCATCTATCGACGGTTTATTTTAACTAATCGTTGCTTTCCTTCCCCAGTTTTGATCCGGATCCCACGAAGCGCAATAGTTTCTGGGGTATCTTCGGCGTGTCTACTCTAGTGTGTGCAGGTGCCGTTTCCACGCAGCAGAATATGCAGCGTTACTGTTCATTGCCAACACTTCGAAAGGCGCAACTGTAAGAATACGTTATATCCTTTATTTTAAACATTTATTTTCTGTATTTAAGTTTTTTATTAAACTTATCAAGTAATATTTTATTTCATAGGTTATATTTTTTTATGTATCCTCGACAAAATTCTTGTCGGGCACATTGTTCTACCGCACATGTTTGCCTCTTAAGAATGCAAAATTTTGTTATTTGTAATTTTTCTATGAAACGTAACATTGACGCCCCTCCCCCCAACAAAAAAAAAAGAAACGCTGCATGTAGCCTTGCCAGAGGACACTGCATTTTGAAAAGGTTTAACAATTGTATCAGTCCCCGAGGATAGAGTTCTCCAAATCAACATCATATATTTTGGTCATGTATCTATCCAAGCAAATATCATAGTAATATGCTTGGTATTTAAACAAATATAATTTTAATATGTTTGCAACTTATTTTAATGTCAACAAAGAACATGATTTTTTCAAAATGATTATATTTTGCTGCAGATCACAAATATTGAATTTACCTGGATTCATTATGATATGCGGAATGATGTGTTTCTGCGGCATGGTCTCATTTGCATATTATGCAAATGAGGGATGTGATCCAATCAAATCGGGCCAAATATCCAACCCAAATCAGGTCATAAAACTTGCGTACTCAGTTTGTCATACCGATTGTAATGTTATGCTATTAGGATTAGGTTGTTAGAATATATACTTATTGTATCAAGTAAGATCACTTTACCAATTAAGTTTTGAATATTTAAACAACTCTCAATTATTGTTACCAGATATCAATTAAATTTTGTCGCTATCCTGATTGATTTGATGGAAAAGTTCCATTCGAAAATTGATCCCGATTTATATTGAAAAAAAAACTTTAAAGAAATTCTGAAAAGACACGAGTTTCGTTTTATTATTAAATTGAATCAAACATTCGAATTATTTATTGTTCGTTCCTGTAGATCTTGCCCTACTTGGCAATGGATGTGTTGAAGATTCCCGGACTCCCTGGTCTCTTCATATCCGCCCTCGTATCAGCAGCAATCAGGTTAATTCATCACACACATTATACATATATATATATATATAGTTCTAAAGTGAAACAAATCACTTCCTATTTGTTTCTACACATAAAGGTACGTCCAGTAAGAACTCTACGCGGATAAAAAATGATCAGTCGCGAAATCACTTCCCTTCAATTTGTCGCAAAAGCGTGAATTTTTTAATTAACCATAAGTAAAAAAGAATTGATGAATTATTATCTATGATATAAATGTGTGCCAAATTCCAAATTTAGTCATGCTGCTGTAATAAATAACACCACAACATTATTTTTTTATGATAATTTTACGTGGAAACTTACCGGTTTTCTAGCTCATAATGAGAAGCGCAATTAACAGGCGATCAAGGCAGTCCGAGTGTTCAGTACGAGCGCGAATATTCTTTTAATCCAAACAATGGCCAAAAACCCTGTCGCTTTATTTGTATTTAAAACATAACAAATAATACTGGTTATTTTCCCAGATTCTATGTGCGATCGTATGATCGCTCATTGTTTCATTCGACTAAAACGTATACCAAAACAATTAGGGATTATTATTGAAAAGATCAAACTTATCGCTTATGGCAATGCTTAAACCTATAAAAAATATACCTATACATAGCGCGTACATCGATTTCATTATGAACAGGGTGTAAAATCAAAGTGAACACTTTTTAAACCGTTCGCGCATACAATATGTGCGAAGGTTTCATACTGAACGGACCTTTAAGGCGCGCGCCCACTGACTCGAGTACGAATACGAGAACGAGAACGAATACGAGTGCGAGACAAAATTTGGACGTTGTTTGCAATGTTTGACAAGTATGTTAGTTAAAGTCATTGGTTGAAAGCCGTATAAAAGAAGGGCACCCCACGACATAATTTTAAGAAAGTGTTAATTTGAGCATTAAACCAATTGATATATTGAAATATACAATAATTAATCAAATCCAATCAAATCCATCTAGAAGAGCAATTATTGCAAAAAAGTGTTCCTATTGTTGCAGCTAGCTGGTCTCATTGCGCTCATCTAGGCAGCTAGAATCCGGGGAGGAGCACCTTTTGTGAAAAGTAGTTGAAATAGTGTTATGTAATACACATTTTTGCTATCATTTCTATTTAGAACGCCTAGCTATATGATTTTGATTAAAAATAAATTATCATTTTAGATTGCATTGGTTCAAAAAAGAAAGTTATTTGAAAAACTGTTCCATTTATTCTTGTAGCTAGATCGCATTTTTTCGAAACTGTGTAGCTAGATCAATTTTCAAAAGAACCACCTTTCAGGAACACCTCGTGAGACGCTCTTCTATTAAAGGTATGTGTTTTCTAAATAACAACACACATACTTGTCAAACATTGCAAACAACGTCCAACTTTTGTCTTGCACTCGTACTCGTTCTCGTTATCTTACTCGTACTCGTGTCAGTGGGCGCGC
>LQRL01182944.1:0-10322 GCA_001703475.1 Hydroides elegans | reverse complement strand
TTGAAAGCTCTAGCTCAACTCCTTCATCCCAAACTCGCGTGGACAAAGTGCTTGGCATCTGACAAAAAGTTTAAAATCGACAATTTTTAAAGTGCTCTATTATGTTATGTATATTAAAGTGTTCCAGAATCGACAATTTTCAACCGATAGAGATAAAACCTTGACGAGGCACGACTTCAGACCTTGGTTTATGCGTGTATAAAATTTGAAAGCTCTAGCTCAACTCCTTCATCCCAAACTCGCGTGGACAAAGTACCCTATATCAAGCGGGACAGACAGACAGACAGACGGACGGACAGACGGACGGACAGACGGACAAGCTCAACCGTATATCCCCTCGTTTTCACGGGGGATAACAATCCAAAGGGCATAAATAATAATAACATAATAAATTTAAAACAATAACGACTTATATCAATAGATATGTTGCCTTGGTTTCCTGCTGAATTCCTCATTGTCCGAACCAAGCGCTTCCTCCACGTTTCGCAGATTGCGGTAACCCGAACCTTCGGGATTCCTCGGGCGTTTTTGCTCGGCTTTCTTCGGCTTTGGCTTTGTGTCGGAGATGCAGAACCGGGATATCTATAAAATTGAATGAGAATTTAGAATTAATTTACATTTTGTTCACTGATGATATAATTTGAAGTAGGGTACAAAATGTGCTGTCTTAACTGATACGAATTGACATATTAACACTATTCATCGAAAGACCACCAATACATATGTATTACGATTTTGCACACATCTAATGCGAAGATACATTCACGCCATCTAACGTTTCGCTTTTCTAAATATCTTGGCTCTCTATCTTACTCTCCATATCGTCTATATCTTACCGTCTTTCTGTCACTATTTTCCCCCTTCATAAGGTCTCATCTAGAAGTTGAATGATGTTTTGATCAAATCCACATTAATGTACCAATTTCGCAGCCTATGTATAGGCAAGGTTCCCGCATAGCATAACAGTGAAACCCTGATCATCACAAGGCTGTGAAATTGGTTTAACATTACACAGCGCTATTCCTATTTAATTGATTTTAGATTTAATATTATTTTACCTTATCATAGTAGGAGTAGAGGAAGTAACAGGCAGTGGCGAGCACAACTAGAATGATGACCAAATAAAACATGACATCGCGCACAGAAAAATCATCATCGACATCATCAACGTCGAACTCCTCAGTCTTTGCTTCATCCTCCCCCTTTTCAGTATTTGCTTTTTGCTTCTTCTTCTTTTCACATTTATCGTCTGCTTTTTCGAAACCATCTTTGCAAACGCACTTGCCACCCTTTGAGCATTTTTCGTTGTCGTTGCATTTGGATTCGCATTTGTCTGAAGCTTCTTTGGCTGAAAAAAGTGTGCTTAGTAGACACAGGATTGTTCAAATTTGGTTCACCTTAAAGATGACCAATATATATATCAGGGATGGAAACTAACTTGTTTTGCCGGTGGTCCGTCGGAACCCCACTTTTCGTAATCTGGTGGTCCGACGAAGAATCTGGTGGTCCGGCAAATTTTCGGCTCGCGCCTTCGGCGCTCGCATTAACATAACAACTTCATACCGATTTTCAAACATTAAATTATTTTGGTGATAGTGCCAATATTAAACTATCAGTATTTATGTCGGTCTATCTTTCACTATTCTTTGGGCCTTGGTTTTGATGCAGGTCTAAAAAAAATCAAAATTTAGAATAGATGTTGAAAGAAGCTTTATCTGTAGTCGGTCACTTCGGTATAGAGTTAATTATTCATTCAACATCGACGCTCGTGAATTACCGTAGTATTAAAGAAAGTCGTCAAACTACTTCGGCCCTTTTGAAGAATCTGGTCTTACCTTTCCCCTCCCCACCTTGACATTTTCCATTTTCCCATTTCTTATTCTTCGCGCAAACGCAGCGTCCTTTGTCGTTGCATCTTGGCAGCTTGCTTCCGCAATCAGAGTCCTCCTTACAAGATATTGCTAAAATATGAAGATATGAGTTTCCGTAATAAATCACTTCATTTTGCGGAACAAAAACGTAAAACATATACTTTGATTGCCGTTATTTCTGGTACATAACACGGACCATTTGAACATTGAGAATTGTGTTTTTAGAGTCCAGTTTATTACCCGCATCCTTTTATAACTCACAACCTAAATCGATCATTAAATGTATTTTACCGCGTAATAGACCGAAAATTACGGTACACGAATTGCTTCGGAAGGAATATTAATAAATCTATATAGTCTATAAGGATGCCAACTTTTAACTAGAAGGTCAGTGACCTTGGATCCCCCGTGAACTTCAACAATGCGTATATGCAGGATGGTCAGTTTTTACTAAAATTAACTTTGGAAATGACGAACTATTTTGCGAATAAACAAGATCATGCGATGAAAGAAAAACAGAGTAACATTTTGCATCATCACTCATTTCTTTCTGAAGACATCTCTTGAACTGACGAGACCAGTTGGAAAAAGTATCCTCAATTTATAAATTAAAGAAAATATGCTTTTATAAGCACGAGCTCATATAGCATATCCAAAATGCTTTTGAGAGGCAACTGACACGGCCTATGAAGTAAAAAGATAATTTTATTACATTAAATTTGGCTTATATAAGCATATCCCAGATACTTTTGAGACGCAGCTGACAAGGCAAGTGAAACAAATATTATATATCATTTAACTTACATAGCAAATATGCTTATATAAGCACGATTACTTTTGTAAGCCAATTCCAAATGCACCAGGCTCCCCAGATAGGTGTTAACACATCTCTATTAATTAGCTGATTAATATGCTGATATAAGCATGATTGCTTATAAAATCACACGCAAAATATTTTTGGAGGGCAGCTGACGAGACAAGTGAAGAAAGAATATCATTTCACTTACCACGTACTTAAATGATAATATCTTATATTATCACCCGCATTTCCTCATCTGAATATAAACTTTTCGCTACTTTTTTAAGTGCTCCAAAATCGACAATTTTCAACCGATCGAGATAACACCATTATGAGGCACGACTTCAGACCTTGGTTTATACGTGTAATAAATTAAAAATCTCTCGCTCAATTCCTTCATACCAAACTCGCGTGCACAATGTACTTAACATCGGGTGAAAATGTTAAAACCGACAATTTTCAAAGTGTTCCAGATTCGACAACTTTCAACCGATCCAGATAAAACCTTCACGAGGCACGACTTCAGACCTCGGTTTATACAAGAATAAAATTTGAAAGGTCTAGCTTAATTGCTTCATACCAAACTCGCCTGCACAAAGAGCTTGACATCTGTAAAAATGATTAAAATCGACAATTTTTAAAGTGCTCCAGAATCGACAATTTTCAACCGATCGAGATAAAACCTTGACGAGGCACGACTTCAGGCCTTGATTTATACGTGTACAAAATTCGAAAGCTCTAGCTCAATCGCTTCAGACCAAACTCGCCTGCACAAAGTGCTTGGTATATGAAAAAAAGTTTAAAATTGACAAATTTTAAAGTGCTCCAGAATCGACAATTTTCCACCGATCGAGATGAAACCTTGACGAGGCACGACTTCAGACCTTGGTTGATACGTTGATACGTGTAATTTGAAAGCTCTAGCTCAACTCCTTCATACCAAACTCGCCTGCACAAAGTACCCCACATCAAACGGGACAGACAGACAGACGGACGGACGGACAGACAGACAGACGGACGGACAGACAGACAGACGGACGGACAAGCTCAACCCTATATCCCCTCGTTTTCACGGGGGATAACAACGGCATGACGATTCGCAACTAATTGTTTTAGCTACGTGATCGTACATTAGGAAAAATCACAACAAAAAACTACTTACAGTAAGGATGGCAATCTTTTAAAACAGAACGACGAATCACAACTAAATGCGTTATCACTTTACAATTAAACAATGCACCAAATATGAAATACTAACCTTCGCAATTGCTTGACTTATGCATGTGCTTCCTTGCATACCCTTCTTGGCAATGACAATGGTAATCGCCGTCGACATTCTGGCACGTGGTGTGGTTTCCGCAAGAGTTCAAGGTCGGATCCGAACATTCATCGATATCTGAAACAAGGAATGAAACGAAGTAATATATGTGAATATGTGTGGCATAAGCTGACATTTATCGGCCTGGTATCAGACTGGTGATAGGCCTCTCAGGCAAAGCGGGCATTTGGCTCGGCCAAGGTGGCCAAGACGTGGTGATATTCTGAGTCAAAGAGCAAATGAACACGGTCAAATCATTTAGGGGTTATATTTTCAGCTTGTTTTACCTCGCTATGAATAAGCACTGTGTCGCGCAAACCATATCTTCATACCTTAGCATGGCCCATAGTGGCCGTCATGAATTCGTTAACACAATTATGAATTATTAACGTGATTAAATATTTAATTAGCTCATTTCACGGTAATCAACCATTCCAGCTGATATCTGTAACGCAGTATCTAATGCGACTGCGGCGCTGTATGGGCCTATTTCACACCCTTTGTCTAGACTAAGTTTCAATATTATAACGAACGGGGACCTGGTCTATACTTAGGCTGTGAATTCGACCCTTGAAAATATCATGAAATCGCGTTACCATGGCAAGGCCCATCGTTCGCTTCGTCTTTCGTGAAACCGTCGGCGCATCTTTTGCAAGTCGTTTCGTTGCCCGTACATCCTTTGCACCCAGCAGCACACGCTTAAATAACAATAAAGTATTTCTATTATTATGATTTACTGGTATGTGTATATGTCGTAGTCAATCTGTGAAAACCGCGTATGTTGACATTCGCTGAATTTTTCAGTCAATGTCAACATACGCTGGTTCACTCAGCGAATGTCAACAATGCCTAAAATTTCCAGGCATTGTCAACATACGCTAAAATTTGTCCCGAAAAATTACACAGATTGACTGATATGAATTAAGAGGAACAAATCATTGATATCAGGTACACTTATATATGTTTTATTAAATTCATGATTATATATTATATTAAATGTGTTTTTATGTGGTATGGAACTGTCATATAAATAGAATTACTATATTTCTCAAAATAATAAAGGCTGAATAATAGTTGTTCTATGTCACTTGCAATTACGAAATAGAACTGAACATGACAATGCCAAAAGTCGATCTAAATGATGCAACCAAATATGACTTTTCAAATCAAATCATTGCACATAAGTTTGCATTTGTCTGAATCTATTAATTAATCATGCCAACCGTAAACGATTAATTTTCATAACGTTAATATCATTGGGTTGAGTATTTTTCAATACTAATCCTATGAGTCTTTGTTAATTAATCGGAGACCCACTATTTCGATATGCATTTATTTCAATTGCAATTAAATATTGATCTCTTGTATCATGTTTTATTCATATTTGACCCTATGAATCACAAGGCTGAAATTCCAATTGCAATTGTTCAATCGAAATGACAAACGTACAGATTAATATATTAAAATGCCTTTCATAATCATCCTAATTAATCCTATAATTTGGCCGAACTTAATGCGCAAGGTAAGAATTCGTTATTATAGACATATAAACTTAATCAGAATAGCTAATCAGTCGCGAGCATGATTTATTCCTCTTAATTCATATCAGTCAATCTGTGTAATTTTTCGGGACAAATTTCAGCGTATGTTGACAATGCCTGGAAATTTTAGGCATTGTTGACATTCGCTGAGTGAACCAGCGTATGTTGACATTGACTGAAAAATTCAGCGATTGTCAACATACGCGGTTTTCACATATTGACTACCACATATATACCCAATCTAAGCTTACGATCTAATGCGCAGACATAGTGAATGTAGTGTAAAAAATTGACTCAGATGCATTATTTATTATGATCATGGCCACAAAAGCCATCAATTCCATGATTCTTGAACACAAACGCTGTATTCTTGTAATGTCAATAGTGTAAAGATTGCATTTTCTGTTGCAATGAATTTGATTTATAAACAGTAAAATCCCATTAACTCGAGATCATCGTGGTTTTATATGACTAAAATATGAGAGCGGGGACTTTGAAATAACTTTAAGTTATTCTAGTTCAAGATAAGCTTCTACTGCATATTATTCATGCGAACCGTTACAAATAATCAAAGCACAAACATATGTAATTTCCCTTTATAAAAATCCGAACCCTGCCTTTAACATGCAGCATCGCCTCTCGCATCAATTCCTTGGCCCCATCATCGACACAGTTGTCAAAACACACTTGGCAACCATAGTTACCGCTGTCCGTCGTTAAGGGCTCTTGGACACCCAGGTCGAACGCCGTCTCGTTGTGAACTATTCTCATATCAAGTTCAAAACGCTTCGGTAAGGAGATGATGGTTTTGTAATCCTTCGATGCTGCGGTGTAGCCTTAATCAGAGATATATAGAAATATTTGGATTTTTTAAACTAAAACACATCGAAAAAAAATGTTTTTGGTACAACTAACACCTTGAGTAAAACATATGGTTTGCTCTGCCAATAAATCCACCGATACAATGAAAAAGAAATCAAAAAGTACAATTTCTAAAAATATTACAGAAGGTTCGATTTTGGGCGCATTATCCAGATCTGTGTGCATGCCCTTAAAATCAATACACTGTAATCATGTCAATCTAATAGACCTTGATTCTATATAAAATGATAATTGTCAAAACCACTTACGAAATAATCCAAGTAGTGTATCGTTCCGCATCCAAGTCACAAAGATTTCACCAACAATGTGCGACAACCTACACTGCAGAGTGATATCCATCTCGAGTTCAAACATGCTACGCGATGACGGTCCGTTCCCAAAGGTGGCACTGCCTTTGACTAAAAGTTGAATACCAGATAAACGTTTTGTGATCATACTATTGTGAAACATATAAAGCATGTGCTCAGAAATAGTTTTTCATGGTTTTAGAGAATTTGGAAAATATTTGAGCTAGAACATGCATGCATTGGAAATAAAAAGCTTGAAAATTATTTTTTGGATTGACAATTTGGTCACCCGGCGATCTGTCTTGATACTGATAGACCAAGTGGTATTTGTTTAACTAATACGGTTTTCTTTTACAGGGCATGCTCTGTGAAACCATACCATCATCATGCCAAATCATTTAAACACCCTACATATGTGCAATGCGTTATAAGTTTTGTTAGTTCAAAGTTCCTTTTCATTGACGGTCCATTATTTTGATAATGAAATCTGCAATTTAAGTCGGATAAAGAAACTTGATCACTCCATTAACTAAAACATTGTACATTCATTAAAAATGTTCGATATATCAATTAACGGGCTGGCCTCGTTCTTCATCGTATACTTCACATACCTCTCTCATCGCAATGGTCGCCAGTCCATCCCGGTTCGCACTGACACTTGCCCCTCACGCAATGACCATGTACACATTGAACGCCCTTGCACTGGTCTACATGAACTGGAATGAAAGCATTCGAATAATCTCATTAACTTGTCCTATTGTTAAACATAATACGAAGAAGAATTGAAATTGAAATCATGCGAACTCGAGCACGTTGGGCGGTTTTGGGAATTATCGGACAAACCGGCTAATTTACACAGTATTTTACACGTTTGTTATTCTTATGATAACTTCCTGAAGGAATACATGGTAAAAACTGTTCTTAAGATAGAATTAATATACAGTCCCATTGTTGTCATGATCAAATATTTTAAATAATGGACAGTAAATTAAGTCGACTAAAGTTCTCTGTCAACTCCATTTATGAAAACATTGATCAGGTGCCTCGGCTGCGCCTCGGAACTGTAAAATATTCTAATTAATGGACTGGACTCGTAACTTTATTCAGTTAAGGGTGTGGCCACACGGAGCAAACCAACCATTTAACCAAGCTTCAAACCACTTAAGGTCGCGACGGCATTTTACATTTTAACTTATTAAGTATTTAATTTTATCACGTAACAATGAAGCATCGGTGATTCAATTACGCTTGTCATGATAAACGAAATAGCCATTTATTACGGCATAATATTTGTCAAATACGAATCAATTTTAGGTTTATTGAGTCCTTTTTGCTCCATTTTCTAAATCAAATCCTTTTTGTATAAAATTATAATATATAATTTGAATAAAATATTGGAATCGAATACCTACTTTCACAAGTGTCTCCTGTAAAACCGTCTAGACATTGACAATCGAATTTATTCATTCCGTCAACGCAACTTCCACCATTAGAACATGGCTTCGATTTACACTCGTCGATATCATCTAGTGATAAATAAATAAATAAATAACATGGTAATTCTGATTTATAAGTAAGTAAAAGAAAAAAAAGAGAAAAACGTTAAGATGTTTTTTTATTTTATTTTATTTTGTAGAAGAACATTAAATGAATAGCTAGGGTATAACATAAGGATCGAAACTCTCGGTAAAATCAAGATTACCGAGACAGGATTCAGGTACCCTCGAATTACCGATAATTAAATTTATTCTAGCATTAGAAATAAATGTTAAGTTCTTATGTTGAAAGAAATAGTTTTGTCCTCGATCCAAACGTATATAATATACTTTGATAATCGTATATTATGGGTTTATATTCGAATTACATCGTTGTAAAATGTGTCTCATTCAAGAGTGAGTTTATGTCATCGCTAGATTCTAGTGAATGTTCCATATTGAAATCAAAAGAATGTAATATGTGTCTCATAAAAACCAGACTGAATTAATACTCGTACCATCGCAAAATTTTCCAGTGTAACCAGCAATGCATTCACATGTTTGAGTTCCATTTTCATCCGATTTGCAGACACCATAATTACATGCCAATGTACAGTCCTCTGTCAATAGACAAAAATGCTATTAATGTAGCTGTTTTCTTGTATGTCTTCAATATGCTAACAAATAATAAGCCAATTCGCAGTTTCCTCATTTAGCGATATTTCTAAAATGTGTTAACATAATCTTTCACCCTTTTAAGGGACAGAGGAAAACCCCTCTGAAAATTTGAAATTGAATTGATATGGAAATGACACAAACAGTTCACAAATATGAACCACAAAACTAAATCAATATTATTACAAGTAGCTTTTAATATATACTTTAATTTTGAATACACATGTCAACTCTAATCATACGTATACTAGAAGCAATTTCGAGTTATATCCCCTAAAAATTGAAGTACCATTTTCCAAAACGGAAAGTACGAATTGGCTTTTTGACGTAACGATGTGTGATCACAGGGTAGTTGGTAGCTCTAAATAGCCAATGTCTGTTACTTTCAACCTGTCGGTCACAGACATACGCAAAGGGCTATTTAGAGTCAATTAGTTTGGCAATGGGAACTGTATGAGTACGACTCGTACTAGTCGTAGCACTGCCATGGCATGGGATGAGTCGAGTCGTAACAAACACATCGTTTGGAATCAATCAATGGATTGCATAATATAAAAATAAAATATCGTTTTAAATATCCATAAAGCTGCTTTTCAATACACCTATGCAAAAAGGAATGTTGAAAATCTAGCCATTTAAAATTAATTTACTTCCTTATATTGACATCAAAATCACACTTTATCGCCCATCAAAAAACCGAATATAGAGTTATCGCGCAATGACATTACCTGCTGAAGATCTCATCAAATTGATGATTACTACGACCAACAGAAACAATAAATAATCTATATTCATATTGATTTAAATACAGATTATTTAAAGTTAAATCTAGATTTAATTATTTTCTAAAAATAACGGAGCTCGGTAAATTATTTTTTTTTACAGTTTTGGAGGAACGCCGTACTGGACCCATATTCTCCGCTCCACTTAAGCTTAACCTTACCCTTAAAACCAATGTAAAAGGGTGGGGAAAAGCGTAATGTAAAATATACAGATTGATTGATTGATTTTTATTTAAATCATAATCAATGAATATACATGCAAAATACATGCGCAGGTGCAAGTGATTTATGATGATATACACAGTTGTTAAAGATTCTCTGTTAGAAACTTTTGAACTTTCAGTGGGCAAGTTTGCGTTTGTGATATATTTTACAGTTATAACAGATAACAGATAACAGATGATTTATTCTATACACTCAAACATTTACATTTATGCAGTATGATCACTCAACTATTAAACAAATACAGTTTATACAGTGGATAGAAGGGCAGAGCATGAAGTACAATACTTATCGAGCGCTCGCCCTCTAATACTCAGAGAAATTATATACAAAATATGCATGGTCAAGGTACACAACGTAAGCAAAAATAAGGAATAGCAGATAGTCAATGAGAAAAATAAACATTTCTAGTATATTATCTAAACTGGCATTCAAATAGAGAATACTTCTAGGTAATATTGTTAGTCTTT
>LQRL01182934.1:2576-18657 GCA_001703475.1 Hydroides elegans | reverse complement strand
GGGGGGGGGGGGGGGGGGGGGGGGGGGGGGTGCAACCCTGATAAATAATTCACATTATTTTAATTGTCATAGATTGTTGATTGTCCCATAAAATTATCAGAAACATACCATTTTGAAATTGTTGCAGTACCCGGCAAGGTACAGAATGCAAGGATAGTGCAGACCGGCTCGCATCACTTCAAGATGGAATGGGAGCCTCCAATTGAACCGAATGGCATCATCATAGGATACACAGTGACGTTCAAAGAATGTGAGTAATAGGGAACAGGGTAAAGGAAACCGTTTTCATAAAGAACGGTGTTCATAATGTTGCTTTATAATTTCTTTTTAGTCATTAAGGTGTATAATATATATTCAAAAAGCTCCTATTAAGGTTGAATTTAGATAATTCTTGATCACACATTAAACACCGTGCTATCAAAACGGGTTTAGAACAGGTTTCTAATAAATCAGCATATCTTCTCAGATATTGATTTTTGTTTTCAAAAACACTAACCGCTCTTTGGCAAATTAAAATTGAAAGCGTGTTATGTAGTTTGCAATAGCCAAATTAAAAGTGCAAACAATGCAATTGTACACACTTAATAAAAGTATTCCTGCTTACGTTTTTTTCAGTAATGAAAGTGACGAAGCACTCGACGGCCGCGCCAATGCTGCCAGCAACTCAGTTGACCTTCACCTTGAAGGAGCTCAAAGCGGATACCGAGTACACCATGTCCATCTACGCGCATACGAGCAAGGGTATGGGCATTGAGCATGCCTGGCTCGAGCAGGCCACGAGACCGCTTATGCGTGAGTAGGATATTACTAGAGTGGATTATCGACATACATGTAAATGAAATAAGTGAAGTCTGAATCGTTTACTTCATGAGAAATAGCTGCAGTTTGTTTTACATCTTAGGTTTGACTTCTTAATTTTTTTCATATCCATAAGCCACTCATCAAAGGATTGTCGTTTAATCGTCATCGTGACGCTATCGGATGACGTTTTGATCGTTAATTGCTCGTATGTAATGGCTTTACGAACATATCTATGTAGACGGTTATTCGCTTTCGATTTTTTTACTTGCCCGCCACGCTTGTGCAAAACGTGTTATTGAGTACGCATTTCCAGATCGTATGGTGGTGGCAATGCCGCATATGAACGTGTAAGGGCGTTCAACTACGTACAGTATAGAAATCAGGATAATTATTTTAAAATACACTAAAATTAAAAGAAGTATATATCCACTTTTCAGGATAATGCTTTATATATGATACATGTTTTTGTTCATTTGTTAGCCCCGGATAAGCCCGAGATCACCGACTGGGAATACGACGACAACTCGGCAAAGGTCACGTGGGACGAAAGCAAAAAGGATAAGGATGATGAGAATCCTGGCAGCGAATTCTTCGTCCGATACAGGCTCAAAGGTAGGAATAGCTTATAAAGAAACTTTATTCATGTATTTGATTTTGCTTTTCCTGGGCTTTGAAATGCCTGTAATGAGCGTCGAATCAAAATCGTAATAAAACACCACCAAGCATTTTTATCATAATCCTTTTTTATCATGATCCTCCTGTTATAATATGCTTACGGATAAACATAGATTTCATGTGATCGATTTTGTTATTCGTGAACACGTACTAAATTAATTTGACATGTAAAGAGCGATAAATCTAAGGTGTCTCAAAATTGTAATAAAGCATTACCAAAAAATTTCGTCATAGTCATTTACAATACTATTTCTCTACTATTTTCCATCATAAAAAGGCAACGACACGTGGCTCACCGCATACCCCGACGACGAGAACGACAACTTCGTGAACATCACGGGTCTGGCCAACGGCGAAGAATACGAGATCGTGGTTGTGGCGGTGAACGGCCATGGCGACGCGAGGACGGAGATTGAATCGGATCCTAAGGTGTTTCCCGCTGGGCCGAGAGAAGGTATGTTTCATAATGGTGGTTGGAAAGTGATTGAATCAAAATGATGATATTGGATGACCTTGTATACATCGTTTTGATTGGTTTATGTTGTATATTGAATTTCTATATTGATCAAGATCGATGTAGTCTTGATTTATTTCATGGTTATGCCTCCAATGTCCCTTAAATGTGTTTTAATTGTGCCATTTTAATTTCGGGGATCGCATTACATATTTGATTATACACGCAAATATGTACCTGCAACCATTTTATTGTACTGCTCTTTAATTTAAGGATTTGGGGTATATCATAGTTTTAAAATGAATGTTATTTCAATTTATTTGCGATACGTTTATTTATTTACTGTATCATTATCAGGGTTAATGGGATTTCATATTTTTGGTGGGTACCAGACTATTCATTTCATACCAATTTTACCATGTCAAGTTTAAGAGTACTCCAGTCATATAAGAAATGCTTTAATGCTTGCTCATTCTTTTGGTGGAGTATAATTATTATGCAGTTTCCCCCTATAAATGTTGTATCGAAACCCCATTGCATTTCAGTACCAGCGACTCCAGAGTCCCCACAAGAAGTGGCAGGTTTGTCTTTTATATTTCGTTGCAGCATCCTCCGCTGATCTGCCTAAATACCCATATAACGCGTCAATATTCTTCAATAATATAAGCTTATTTAAGCGGTGGCGAGTTCTCTTCCAGAAGGGCGTGGTTATATTTTCCCTGCATTTATATCGCCAGTAGCGATCTTCACTGCTCCTCGGTTTTATGAATATTCAATTAATCCGACACCGAATGCAGTGAGTATTACCACTCGTGATATAATAACATCTACCACACTTTGCAATAATCCAAATGATTGCACATACTTTAAATCGAAAGCACACTAATCACACAAATAGCCTATTTATATTCCATGGTATATGGCACCAGCAAAATAAAACCTATAATAGCATTAACATTTATCCTGCAATATCCTGCAAATTTATATAGTTATTAGTTTTACTATAATGATATATATTATAGCAAAAAACATTTTTCTGGAAATTATATGTAAAATTTACAGTTAGTTAAATCATTTCCTAATCAAGATAATAAGATATTAAGTAATTATTTTATTAAAGTAATTCTTAATGACGTTTCCATTGTTTATTCCGCTTTGACTAAGATTAACCCATAGGCCACCTATCTTTTTCTTGCCTAGCTTTCCTCAAGTTTTTCAAGCATAGATAAGAGCAGATCAGCCCTGACTAACAAATTGCGTTGCTTATTCTGACCTACAATGTGTCATTTAGTATTATAGAATATATATAACAATAAGAGAAATGCAATGTATGTCATATTCATTGTTATATAATAGCATTAGCCTGAAGAAAGGTTTTAACATATGAATTAAAGCAAAAAATTAACGTTTAAGTGAATTTTCTTGAAAAATAAAATTTTATGGATTATCTATAGACAAATGGAATGATGAAATTGCAAAATAATAGACTTGAATGAAAGAATATCTATATGTTTTGACTTCTTAAAAATGCCTTATAATATTACTTTTACCTTTTTATTTAGGAAATTTGCGGAAGAAAGTATCAGAATCAATAAGATATTCTTTTTCAGACACAGAAGTCGGCGTACCTTTGCTAAAACTGTTAAATGAATATCAAGAATTCCACATAAAAATGCAATTAAACATTTAACTAAAGGTTAAGCCATAAACATATCTTAATTAAACATTATAGTAAAATTGTGGTTCTATTCTCTGATTTCCAATGCTCTCATCAAAGTTGTCCATTTGGGATTCACTCAAACCATTGGAACAAGCCCACAAACTACCAATGACCCTCCAAATTATACAACCTCGGAATCAGAACAATCCGTGCCCGAGATGCAGCGTTCTATAGTACCTCATATGACAGAATCATTACAAAAAGAAACGACGATAAATGACGTGGAAACAAGTTCTGTTGATGCACAGACTAAGGATGTTACTGAATCTGAGATTAAGTTATCTACAATAACGAAATTACTTAGCACTGATGTTTATGCGATTGATACCACAGGCAGCGAACAATTTACAAGGTCGGATAATCCTGAGGTGAATCAAACCGAAACAAACGGTGCCACTGATAATACCATAACGACTTCTTCATCCCGTTCAAATGCATCCACCGATAATACTGCCCAATCACCAAATGTAACCGTGAAAATTATAGACAACGATCAGACCACTGTTTCTCATGACCCAGATGAACCCCTGAATAGTGCATCACATACAGCTGCTGATGTCGATGTCACAACCACAAATGTACAATCCAACACCACAGTTATAACCAAACTTGAAGTCGAAGTCACAACTGTAGACACAACCGAAGAAATGTCTTCTACACCAATAACAACTAAGCCCACAATTGTATCGACAGTAGAAACCAATACTGCAGCTGCGTTTCAATTGACAACTTCGTCTGCAGATGGCATCCATCAAAGCAGTAGTCCATTGTGTAGCGCATCTGGATCAATGTCTACATCAGCCACTGAGGAGCTTCAATTTTCTTACCATCTAACGACTGAAAATAGAGCAGATAATGATTATACAAGTGATACCTCAAACTATACCGAGAACACAACATTAAGTGATTATACAACGATTGACGAAAACTCAACTGTTCAAAATTCTAGTGACGTGGAATATTTGACCAAACAAAACGGTGTTGCCAATGACGTAACGTCTTATGGAGCGACTGAGACGGAATCAACATACAGTGAAGTTACAAGTCACATTGAAACTACAAAAGACGAAATGACGCCATTCGGACAAACAACAGAAGACGATGAAAATACAAGATACACAACAGTTGAAACTACTGCAACCAATGACAATGCTAGAACGAACAGCTACATTACCATCGACACGAGTGATGCTGTAAATAGGAGCATGTTCACTACAGATGACACTGATCTAACAAGTGATGCTGACATCACAACAAGTAATGCCCCATTCAACAGTACTGAGAGTAGTGATGGTGCATATGAGACAGATGACACAACAGTTGAGTCTTTGTTAACAAAGGAGGCTGAAGATACAACACAGTACAGAACAATGGACATTGATACAACAATAGCCGCGATATACACCACAGTTGACACTTATTCAACAAGTGATGTTGAAAATAAAACCGAATACGCAACAGATGACAACCCTGTAACGAGTGATGTTGAACATGATACCAAACACACCACCATTGCGTCTAATTTAACTAGTGACACTGGATATACAACCGAGTATACATCAGTTGACTATCATATATCAAGTGAAGAGGATCAGAATACCAATTACACAACTATTGACACTAATATAACGAGGGGATATACGGCCAAGTATATAACAAGTGAGCCTGAATACGAAACCAGGCGCACAAAAAGTGACTCCTATTCAACAAGTGATGCTGAAAATCCCACCGCAATCGGTGACAATAATACAACGAGTAACTCTAAATATACCACGGAATTTGCTCCCACTGAGAATAATTTGACCTTGAGCGTTGGTTTTACCAGCGGCACCGATGCTACGGGAACTTCGTTTACTACGGATCTAACCACAGATTATACATCAGACGAAACAGAAGTTTTAACCGAGCTGACGACTGAACATTATAATGACACTACTATCCTTGCGTCATTTAGTGGAACTTCGGTTAAAATAACTGAAAATACAACCTCATATGAGTTGGGTAGTAACTATTCAACTAGCACCGATGAATTTATGGGTGATGATATCACAGAATCAAGTACCATAACGGAGCATACGAGCTCCCCTCGTGAGTTGTTCGATGTTACCACAGAAGTGAGAATAGAAAATATTTCAACCGATTCAACAACAATGTCTGTAGAGTACATTTCTGGTGTCTCAGATTTCAGAACAATCGCCGAAAGTAATGATTCGTCGACCAGTAGCCAAATATTTAGTTCACAAATGCAACACACAACTGGCTATACTGAGGAAGAGGCTAGTGAAAATGCAAACATAACTGTGCAACCCATAACAGATTTCAATAATATAAGCACAACAATAATTGAAAATACCTCGACTTACATCAGTGAGATTGATAACGAAAATCAAACCGTCGAGTTCACAACTGTCGTAGATGTCTCAAATTCAACCTACTCAGACGTTACTTTCAGTAGTGGCAAAATGGGGCTTCTGGAGCAGACAACTAATGCTACCGTTGATAATGTCACCATCACAGAGACACAAAAATATACCATTGAACCATCGCATACTGACATTACAACAGATATACCAGCAGATTCATCTGAACATTCAAGCAGCATTAAATACACATCTTCGCCAGATCATGCATCTACTAATGATTTATATTCCATAGATGATATAAGTGACACAACAGAACAAGAGTTGAATTTTAGTTCTTTAGCTAATGTAATAACTGACAGGCATGATAATTACAGCAGTGAAGGTAGAACTGTTATGCCAGAAACGACAAGTCAATCCATTGACTCAACTACAGACAATGAAACGGATTCCTTTTGGCTTTTCGGTAAAATTGATATTTCCAACATCGATCGTAAGAAAGACAAGAATACCTCGCATATAGATACCTCTACACCCATGGTTACAACTGAGGCCCCGCTCATAGTGTTTGTTGCAGATAAAGATGGTTTGTGTTACAACCATATGTCAAATTAACAATGCACAGTAGAATGTATCAGTATTCACTTAATGTACAGGTCCACAAAGTATTTTCTTCTAATGAAGTTGCCCGATCATGATTTTCCTAGAGATATTGAGTATGAATTCCAGTAAAACATATGAAATAATGGATATATCGTGATGTTTTAGGGAATATGTCAAAATAAGCGTTTTACAACTTCAATTGAAGAAACGTTTCATATGCATACAAATCTTGGCTTAAATGTGTAAATTTGCCCAGGTATTTTATATCATATAATATAATAAGCTATATTAAGATTTGCCTTATGAATTTCGTTTCTTATAAATATCCCACTTTATCAAATATATCCATGCACCTTACACGTGTTTATCATAATATTTAAAATCACTTTTCTTTGTTAAAAAATGGAACTTCTTTAAAGCTTGTATGCATATACAGCAATTCGTTTTAGCCAACTCGTTATGTAACATAGATTATATATAAACTGCATGGTCATCGACTGTATAAATAAAAAGTATTATTATAGCCTCTTTTACTAAAATGTCTCACACAATAACGAAATTTAAATTAAAATATATTAATTACTTTGAAAAATTAAATAATAATTGCTTTTAAAAGTATGTGTGAATACATACGCACTTATTGGGCTAATTTAGACAATATACTGACAACCAAATTTAAAATAATTTACAAACTAGAATGTAGTTTTTATAAATGGCCAGGTGACCTATATTGATTAACTGTAATAATAATTCTATAAATGCTTAATTATGGTTATTATAGGCTAAAGTTGTATTTCATTAAACGGCTAAAGTTATGCAGGTTTGCACTATGCATGATTTCTGTCCGTCCGTAATGTTCCATTAATTTTGGTCTGACATAAAATAATCTAATGGCATAGGCATAATAAACGTTTCCTTCGAAATGTTTACGGACGTCTATTATCTTTGGTTACCTGGGAAAAACTTAAAAAAAAAACATCTTTTCTGATCAAATGTTGTATGCATGTTGCCGCTTCCCAGTAAAAATTATATATGTATTTTCCCGTCTTAGACTCGACGAATGTCTAAAATATGTGTTTAAAACGGGAAAAGTGCGCTTTTTACTGGATTATCACGCCTATCTGTTATTTTTCTGTTGGTTAAAATACCTGGGCAAATAAAAATCACACACAAAATTATCACTGTCTAATCGGCTGTGCATCAGGCACACTTGCATAACTTTACGGAATGAAATACCGGTAAAATAAATCATTTTTATTGATATCAATTTACAGGTTGTCACGATTTTCGGGTCGTTTATTAATTTACAGGTTGGCATGATTTTCGGGATCAAGATATTGATATATAGAGTCTACATGTACTTATATATTCGTTATCGTTGTATCTTGAACTTAATGGAGCATTTACGTTATAAATAATTGTATGACATTTTTATTCATAGATACAATATTGAAATCCAGCACAATTAAAACGTGCTTTTCAATGTATGTTTTATATGAAACCCTTAAAACATCCCGAGCAGTTAAAACACAACTACCGGTAGTGATTTTCCCATAAAGAATACACTGTCAAAAAAAATACGGTTTATAAGGAAAAAAGCTTCCCATATGACCGGGCCAAAAAGCAAGCTAGAAAGCAGTCTGAGAGTCAGAGATAAGCAATTCTCAAGTGCACCCGCGATGCAAATGTTGAGAAAAGTTTAAATTTGAGTTTGAGACATATTAATAGCTGTTTACTCTTCCATTTCGAAATATTTTATCATTTCGGTGTCAGCTTCTCTCAAGATTGAAAACAGTGATTTAAGTAAAATTTCACCAAAAATGCCCTCAAATCTATCTAGCTGTAAGGAATAAAGCTTTATTTGACATAAACGAAATTTTCGAGGCGCTTCGCATGAGATGCTACTCAGTAATATGAGTAGCCTAATGAAATATATTTATTTTGCTTTAAGTGCTGTCAGTGAAAACGTTCCGAGAAATTATTGAAAAGTTGCATGCACTAACCTGAACGTAAATATTGTGAGAAAAAATATTAGACACGTTATATTGTTTAGAAAAGTAACGATAATGAGACAATGGATTAAACATTTGCAACTAGCATTATACAGAAATAATACAACGCCAATGTAGATTTTCTGTCATTTCGTAATGCATTCTAACGCATACGCATAAGCGGTCATTCTGTTGACCGTACGGACCTCATTAGATGCCCCGAGCGGCGACCTATCTCGGGATGCAATCATTAGCACCCAGTTGTTTGGGTCAACATATCCTGCTTATCGCTCCAAGCAAACATATGATGAGGCATCGGATATTTGTGTTTGTGTTTTGATGGCTATCCGATCCAAATGAACTGATGTTGCCATGGATAATAAGTCCGGTTTTCCGCCTTAATGTAATCCAATGTAAACTTTCAATCAGTGATCCCTTTGTGAAGCTTGGTGGTCAGGCATCCCTCATGCTCATCGAAAGGTTTCTAGTCTCATTGATGTTCTTAATTATAGCTGTTTTCGTAAAGCATTGCCTAACTAATGCACATACTTATCATGAATGTCTGGGAACATGTTCTAAAAACTGAACAAAGGAAATCTGCTAAATAGCTTATTTGAAGAACACGAATAGGTTGCGTCAGAGTTTTCATTTTTTGGCGAATTCTCTATCTTTATTTGATTGACACTTCATTTTCCAGACAATTTACTTAGAAGTAAGCATCATACTTTAAAAAGTGGAACAAGGAATAGTAAGCAGTTGTTGCTACTTTCACGTTGGAGGTCGATCTCAAATTTCACGAATTGTGCTGGATTATTTATGAATTTATAGTTTTTATTAATGGTTTATTAAAACTCTTCATGGGAAATAATATACCAAGTAATTAGTGAGTCTCGAACTGATTGTTTACGCTCTGACAATTAGCGTAAAATGGTCTGATGTTGGAGAACTAAAAGCTGTTGGGAGAGCATCTCAAACGGGTGTCTTATGATTTTTGCATTATAAGGAAAGTATCCTTAGCGAAAACAGACTCGAAATATAGTTACACATTACAATTGTAGATATCTGGAAAAATAACTATAATAGATCATTCATATGAGCTAATAAATACGAGGATAATTTTCATTTGAATTCAAACTCAAAACTCAAATTTCTGAGGAAAACACCCTTATCAACTAACTATCTAAATTATTTAAGCTTATACTGAATTATTGCAACATGGCGGAGGTTTACTACAACATAATCGAAGAATCCAAAAGCAGCAGCACAACGCAAGCACCAAACCAAACGGATACATCCTCCTCATCGGACCTTTTTCAAAATGTGACTGACATTAACGATACCTTCGCGCTTTCAGAGGAGCGCCGACGCGTCACTTACGCCAACGTCAGCTGGTTCATCGCGCTGCTTTGCTTCATAATCATTCTGCTCTTGATCCTCGTGGTTCTATGCATCATGCGCAGGAACCGCGGGGGCAAGTACCCAGGTAGAGAAACATACCATATTTGCATGTTTGTTTCAATAAAACCTCTTCCTTAATACTAACTCTGGTTTCTCCCCTCTTTTGTGTGTTACCGCGCATCCCCCAACAGAACCCGTTGGTCCTGGTGTGAATCGAGCTGGTGTTACCCCCTGGATCATCGCCTTGCTCATCTTCATCATCATTCTCCTTCTCATCATTTGCATCCTGTGCCTCATTCGCAGAAACAGAGGCGGCAAATATCCAGGTATCACAATATGGCGTTTGTCACTTTGTGTGTTTGAAACCCCGAAACCCCGAGATCTGTTATTAAAGTTTTTTTGGGGATCGCCATTACGCCGAATTCCAATGTTTTTATTGGCCGTAAGGGATCGGGAGTTTCTTTACCGGTATATAAAATGGATACACGCCGGCAATAAATAATTGAGTAGAATATCTTAGATCTAACCCGCCCGGGTTAAAGACATTGTGTGTATTTATCAAGTAAGATTAAAGCGAGTGGGATAAATTTCTTTTTGAAATAACATAATGCTTGGGAAGCAAATGACACTCTAGACATTATCATTCAGTTAGGGAATGCTAACTTTTCATTTATAGCCCTACTCAACTGTTTTACTGTCATTTAATAATCACACTTCATTTCATTTTAATAGTTATTTATTTACTCCTTTTAATAAGATGGCGATATATTCTCGGTATTATCAAATATATAAGTTAAAAAGATCCGTTTTTATTTTAATTTAATATGATGTTGTAAAATATATATTGTTTTTTTTTTCTAAAACTCATGAGCCCTCTGATTGTCCTAGTTAACTTAAAAACCAAAACAATTTAGAACCGTTAACGTTAGAACCAGCGTTCATTTCCCTTCCCATTATCCCTTTTCAACTTTCTACAGTACATTTTATTTGTAAAATGGTATTAAAGTTAACCCCAAAACTAAGTTTTCTTGTGTGACTTGTATCACTGCTGTGTTGTATGATAAATACCAGTTAGTCTTGTTAAAATGGAAACATTTCTAATGTTGTAATAGCCTTATCAGTTGTTGAAAGAAATCTTTATAATTTATATGTATATCTGAATTGAGTGTAATACCGAAAAATGTATACCGTTTTTCGAAGTTTCATCTCTTTAACCTATGACTTTGAATATAAAAGTTATAGTTTATGATATAATTTCTTGCCTTTATTAATTTGAAATACATATAGAGTTTTCTCTTGTTTTAGTGCACGAAAAAGAAAAATTAAGAGGACGACCAGATGATCCAGAGGATAGGATGGGAGAATACAACAAACAGTAAGTAGTTATTTAATCTTTATTTCATAACTCAATGTAGTGTATATTTGCATCATTGTGATGATTCTATTACAGGGGAAATGCATTAAAATTGTCTGTCCGTCGTTCTTTGGACATACATTATGTATTTTGGCTTATAAACGGTTATTTTAACCTGGTACTTTTCGCAACAAATCCATATATTAAATCCATAGGAATCTCTGGAAATAGTTTCATATGCGACGGATATGCGACTGTTAAGAGACTTTTGAAATCGTATCGTTTAGTGGCGACGCAAGGGAAAACTGGCTGAGAGTGCATTTATGAGAGTACATCATGTCTCACTGAGGCCCGCTTTTATTTACGTTATTTTAGATCGAATACCTAAATTGTGTATATGTCATTTTTGTTTTATAAACATTCTTTGTTTCATTCTGATATGTTATATCTTAAAATCAGAAAATGTTATAAGAAAACGAATTACTCGAGGCAGTTAGAAAAAACACCTACCAATACTAAACCTCATATTTAATTTACAGTTATGATTATTAGATACCATGAGTACTTAGATATACTTCTCATGGCATTCATCTCGACATACACGTATATTATGAAAATATAATTTTTCCGTATCTTATTATCCCTGACGGGATTCATAACATGGTTTTTATACTTTGAACAATCTTAAATGAATTTTAAATAAGCTCTCAAATCTGTAATAAAATGTATATAGAACTATTTGTATAATTTTTAAAAAGCCACTTTTTAATCACAACCTGTAAAGATTTAAATATTTAATATTGCCCCTTGTAGTTAAATTAGAAATATATAAATCAAGAAATTTAGTAACCACCTACACCAATATTCTGTTATTGCATGTATTTTTGGTAAGCTTTTGTTGTTTCACTTTCTTTAAAGGCCGTACATGCCATTGGACACAAAACCCAGGTAATTTGAGATTTTGCTTCAACCTGTTGTAAAACATTTTTGTAGTAGTTAATTTTTTCATTTAGTTTTCATACTCGTATAAAATTTTATAATTAGAAAACAAAATAAAACGATTCCTTATTTTTAATATTCATTGCAAAAAGAAAACATTTAAATGCAATGTCGATGCTCAAGAAGCTAAAAATCCAAGTTTGTTATAATCATACATTTCATATTAATATATTTCGCTTTTGCATTTATTCGAATGTTGTGTAATGTTCTAAATATGTCGTATTTATTCTATATATGGAGAGAATTTTCATTGTTAAACTTTTTTATCATGCCATTTTTAAAGCACATGTCATTCATTTTGATAGTCTAACATAATAATTTCTATAGGGGTATTTTCGAAAATAAAACAATGCATCTAAGATTTTACAGTTCTATCAAATAATACTTAGACCTATGCCAAAATAACCACAATCGTACCAAGGTACTTCGATAAAAGGGGACAGTAAAGCTCATATATACATTCACTGCCTGTGCCAAAACATCCAAAAATGTATCATATATCGGCTTCATCGGTATTTGTATCTGTACTGTTGTGCGCTATGCCCATTTCATTTTATGTGTAGAACAGGGTTCGATCCCCGCAGCCAATACCTCAATCGCCCATCGTTCCGATACCCGAATATAACACAAAACCACCTTTATGAACCTTGACGACATATAACCATTCACGTTATTTCATTTCTTTTGCGACAGTGACGAGCCCGACTACGGCGGCACGAAACCTCCGCTAGGTGGCAGTCTGAACGGTGAGGACCAGCCTCTGGCGGGCGGAAGTGAGAGTGATAGCATGGCGGAGTATGAGGACACAGATCCAACCAAGTTCAACGAGGACGGCTCATTTATAGGTGAAGGAGAGTGAGAGAGAGAGAAAGAATGAGAAAGAGAGAGAGAGAGAGAGAGAGAGAGAGAGCAATAGGGTGGGGGAGGAAGGGAGAGGAGAGGGGTAAAAGAGATAGAGAGAGTGAGAAAGGGAAAGAGAGAGAAAGAAAGAGCGAGAGAGATCCAGAAAGATCCAGAGAGAGATATCCATAAATCCATAAAATTATCATAATGGTCAATTTTAAATATTATTTATATAGTTTTTATTGATTTCAAAATTTAAATTCATACCCAAATGTACTTTGTACAAACTTATTATAAGCATCATATTCTCAATAACTTTAGTTTACGCAGTATTCACACGAATTTCTGTTTGTTAATTATCAAAATACAGGCATTTGCGGTAGTGTCATAGAATCAATCATATTTTTGGTTTTCTTTTTCAGGAGCGTATGGAAACACCGGTTACAAAAAAGCTGACACACAATCACCGCTCTCGACATTCGTGTAGCCAAGTATTCTGCTTAGATTATAAAGAAGTTTTGTAGAATCTAGTATAGGTTTTTATTATAAAACTGATAAGCTATAATGGGAAGTTTCCTACGAGATACTGATACGTGTTCCCAGTGAAGAATCAACAAAAAACCAGTCATCGTCCAGCACTTTAAATAAAGAATTAATGGCTTCCCTAAAAGAAGAAAGAGCAAATGAGCAGAAATGCTGTGTTTTTTTTTTAGTTTATCGAGGTCACTTTTGTTTGTACTTTCCTAGATCAAATACCAAAATACATTATTTTTTAATCGAGATAAAACATGGATTATACATGGATATGGGCAGCTTTCGATTGAATAACCTTTAACGAATCAAACCAAAATTTATGTATTTTTATTCAATTCCATATTTCTTGTTAATCTGATAGGATAATTCCCATAAATTTAACAAATATATATTTATACTTTAAACTTAATTAAAATCACTAATGCGATGTTGCCTTCTAATGTATTATATTTAGTCTATTGGGCTATCGTAACGCTTTTGTAACTTTTCTGTTACGATGTTAGTAAAATGTTGTATTATTTAAATCTAAATATAGTATAGAAAATATATGTGCCATAAATATTGTCGGCCAATCAAACTTCTTATATTTGACAAAAAGTGCACTAATGTTCTCAATGTTATAACTGTAATCGCCCGCTAAAAGCACAGGTTCAAATCCTATTTTGCTATCGTGATAATTCAACGGTGTATTTCAATGTTATTTAAAAATAAGTTCTTGTTTTCAATTATGTCAGGTTTGAAATGAATAACCTTAGTTCGTTTCGGTTTTAATCGTACAGGTATAAGATACCACAGATGTAAATACATGTACATGATTTCTGTTTAAATGTTCATATAACAACATAGCATATTTTCTTTAACTGATTGAGTAATCATATTATTAGAGCACATTGCATACAAACATTAGTTGGTGTACACATAATTCTAATTATGCTGTTAATATGCAAATTATACAATATGCATAAAAGGTATAATTATATTTTTGCCTCGTCTTGTCACAACCATTTTTCTCAAGGATCCTTTACCATCGCTTAAATTTGAATTTACACAAGCATATACCAGATAAAGAAAATAAGATTGTATTTTCAGTAATTATACATGTTTTAAACTTGATTTTAGAGGCAGCAAAACCGCTTTGTCAAATTTAGGTTTGTTGAAAGAGAATCCAAATAAGCTTTAAATAGAGCGATATTTCATTTCTGAACTTAGTGTCTATAACATTTTTTACTATCGATGTCTCATTTTGCATAGGTTAAATATTGGGCATATATCGCTTATTTCTATACTCTTTTTAAGTATTTTGATCCATATTTGGATTGATACAATCTAGTCATTTTATACTACATTGTGACTGTAACCATGTAACGGAACACTTTTAGGCAAACGAATGTAATAACTTTAATGTTAAATTTTAAACGTTTTGCTTCTTATACTGTATGTTATGGTTAATGATACAAATTAATACAAAATACTTTTATTCTGTAAGCATTGCTTTTTGAGCCGTGACTTTTGAAGGTGCTTATTTCCTTTTAGTCCGCCTTTAATCATTATGTTAAAATCGTAAATGAAAGCAAAAAGGTGTTACTCACATTTATCATACACGTAGGATCTTTTCGAATTTAGAAATATAAAAGACCTTCGAAAAAAAAAAATCTTCACCAAATGTAAATTAAAATTTAAGTGTATTTATATGTGACGAGTTTTGTTTTGAAAACCATGACTTGCGCACGTAAAGCAAGTTTTATTTGAATGATGCACAATGTTGATATTTATAACCCTATCCTGGTAGGTACATGTAGTGAAGTGAATCTCAGGATTGACAGGTTTTCAATTCGTGCATTTAAAACTGTATATAACAATCTCTTGGGTTTAAACTCGAGGCTTTAAAGTTGTGCTTAGCTAGAGTATGTGTGAATGTAATTAAATCACGACTGAATATGTTTTGGTCTGTCAATCACCGTTAATGTTGCAAGAGTGAAGAAGCGAATTAAAATAATGTGAGCGAAATAATATATTTCCATATGACGGTGTCTATGGGTTACTTATTAATGGCAATTATGTTTTAATGGAAAAAATCGTATTGTTTGATAAATATATTGACTGTTGCATTTACTGTAGTTGGTTGATGTAGTGGGCAATTGAAAATGTAATCGCTAAAATTGTTATGAGAATCTTAATTTTTGAATGTGACAAAATGTCAGGTCAAATTGGTCTTTAGGCCTTGGTAGATATTTAAGCCAGTCACAATAACTACTCCGTTTGATGAAACTACGAAGCTCATAGATTTAATGATTGTATCCCTTTGAATTTTTAGAATGTAATATCAATATTTATTATTTGAAGTTTGTC